>BGPR01004178.1:103317-113840 GCA_013235015.1 Araneus ventricosus | reverse complement strand
CTCGAAAACTATTAACATTACAGACTTGGTTCTTGGGTATATGGATGGCCTATGGGATCATCGAAGCACCCCCATATTTTAGCCATATCTTTGCGCATGCGCAGTACGTTTTCATTATATCTCAAAGGTCTCTGCGTCACATAACTTACTTTTTCAGGAAAATAATAATTTTTTATTTATGATCAGGTGAAGAGAAACTGAAATACACCTGAAATTTGTCACATGTCTCCGTCATAATCTCATCAAGATGTTTAAAATCGATTGCAAAATTTCACACACAGAAGACTAAAAAGCAGAAAATAATTATTTAAAAAAATAAAAATTTTAATAGACCACGTTTTTAAAACGGACTAAAAAGTATAAAATAATTTCTTCTAGCCCCATACTGATTTATAACCCCATACAGATTTAAAACGAAAAACGTGGGGCGCATGCAATATTTAATAGTAAGGAGTGTAGGGAGTAGCTGTCGTTGAGAAAACTCACACAACAGTTCATATCATTTCCATTGCAATAAAATTGTTAGTGACTGAAATAAACTATTTATACATCAATTATCTATTACATGCGCCCCACGTTTTTCGTTTTGAATATGTATGGGGTTATAAATCTGTATGGGGCTAGAATAAATTATTTTATACTTTTTAGTCCGTTTTAAAAACGTGGTCTATTAAAATTTTTATTTTTTTAAATAATTATTTTTTAAAAAAAATCACAACTCATTGTACTAGGAAAGAAAGGGATTAAATTTGAAATTCTTTGTTTTTTTTTTTAAGTCTTTGCTATAAAATGACTGCCAAGTGCCAATCATCACAAAATAAATTTTTGTTGTGTTGATAATTTTGACTTTTATCTTAATTTTATTTATATTTTATTATACATAAGAAAAGCCTGACTTCTAAAGTCAATCAAAAATAATAATAAATTCTATCGCGTTGTGTTTATTTTATAACCCAGAGTTCATCCAGGCCATGCCTTAAGGAAGCTCTGTCAGCATGAGGAACATCATTCAATTTCAAGAGATACATCAATCAGACATTTGCAAGATATACTTCAATCAGATATTTTTAAGAGACACATCATTCAGGCATTTACTTTGGATTAGCTATCTTTATTTTATGGTATTGTGAGAATTATAAAATAAATTTATGTAACATAATTTAAACAGCATAATTTCAGCCATTTGCTGGATAAAACGCAATATCGCAAACATCTTGACGAAAAATAAACAACTAATAAAGATCATTATTTCATGGCAATGATGTATTTGTGCACATTGCACAGTCACACACACATAAAAATCATTTTGTTACCACATGTCATTTAATGCAGAAAATTATTCATCACACCGAAATAATTCATCAATAATTAAAAAAAAACAATTACTTTTAACAACAATATCATTCGCTTGAAATTTATCTTGATTAAAATATTAATTATTTCATCAAATTTTACATATCATTCCATGACACGAAACAATAATGAATCAATTTTCCTTTCAACAATAAACATTTCACTGCACCTTCTCACAAAATTCAACCAAGTAGCACAAACAGGAGTTACTCAAATTTGCCTTTGCAAAATATAGAAATTCAGAAAGATTCATTTTTTTTTTTTGATTAATCATTCTTTTCACGTGGACCGAACTACATTTCTTTTTAAAACTAATTTCAACGGATATGTAGCATTTCCGGTCAAGATTGCGAATTTACATCTGATATTCCTTCAGTTTCAGGGTTAACTTTATTTTGTGACTCAGGTCTATTCAAATAACCAATTATTTGATTTCTGCGCGAGATGTCAGCAAATTTCTCTGACGAACAGACAATCGTGAATCAAATAAATTCGGGCCACAAAGTTTGCGTTATTTAGCGAAAAAAACCAACAACTTACGACATCTCTTCGCTCCGCGGCGAACCCGAAGGCTCCCGGTCAAAATTACGTTGCACTCCCTACATCCGGAACTGCCTTCGTCCAAGCTCCGATCTGCCTAGCAACTCCCAAAAAAAATCTCTTTCCCAAGTCCCCCAACTCAAAGGCCATTGGTCAACCAAAACCTTCGTCAGAGAGTTCTCGAAGTTTTTCACGGACGACGAAAAAAGGGTCAAACACCCCCACGCGAAATTCCCAGAAAATCAGAGGGGAAGGGATCATACTTCCTGTACCCCTTCTCAGGAGAAAAAAAAATGGTCAAAAGAAGGAACGTGTTTTCTTAACACGACACTCGACACGTCAGCGATTTTTGCAGAATTTTGCTCTTTGTCTGCGCCACGTCATAGCCATTGATGGCAAGCATATCGAACATGTCATAAACTAAATCCGAATATCTGTAGTTACTTTTAAAATTTGAATAAAATTTTTGAACTCAGTAGTTTTTGAAAATTTATTTTTTTATTGCATATAGCTCAATAATTGTCATCCTGTAAAAACGTTTAATCTAAAACCTTTAATCCTTAGAAAACAGCTGAAGACTGTAATAAAAGACTTTTTATGCTAATTAGAACAACTACTACTCTTCGTGAAAAAATAAAAATGCCAATTACTTTACATATACCAGAGGTGGGAAACCTTTTAGTACTGAAAGGCCACATTAAATCTCGGTAGTTGGGTAAAAGGCTGCACGAACAGAATATTTAAGGTTATTGTTATGAAATTATCATATATTACAGATAAGTATATTATTTCAATGCAAATTGTAAATAACTGGTAAGGCCGCATAAGAATCTCAAAAAGGCGCCACAAAAAATTCAAACACTGTTTTAAAGGTGACAAATCAGCAACGCTGTATAATGTGGTAAGCGTACAAAGTGTCTGGTAGGTCTTCAAATAGTTCAAAAAAGCATATATAGATGTCGCTAGTCCGAACATTCCTATGAGATTTCCCAATATTTTCGTTTTTGATACTTAACAATACCACTTTCAGGCCACTTTACCACCACTTTAAGATGTACGTTCCAAAATTATCTGATCCTTCAATTTTTGGACTTGGGATGTAGGAAAATCGTTCAAAATGTGTGTAATAGACGCCGGATTGCCCGAATGTAACAGGTGTTAAAGGACTTTCAGAGCTTTATTGTTTAGGGCTAAGGATTCGAAATCTTTCTGTCGACATTCTATAATATTTTTCTATAACCGAGCAGCACAAGGTGAACGGAACAGAGCATAGTGGATGAGAATTATTTGCTGGATAGTGCTTTTTTCCTGGTGCTTTTCCGACAAAAACCTGCTAAGTCTGGCGCTTACGGAACAGTGCCAACGTTCAAGCTTGGCGACGACTAGGGCCCTTTAACCCTTTTTAAGGCCGTGGAAGTGGCTACGCCACAGAAGAGATGTTTCGAATATAGAATTGTTTATGCTCAACCTCACTCTCTGATCTCTAACGGTAAAACTCTGATGCTCAGTTTCAGTTCTTAATATCTTCTGATCGAATTACTTATGTTAGTAACTGTTTTTCGGGTTTCATTAAATGAAAATTTAGGCGCCAAACTGCTACTGATAGCTTGAAATCAAGTTTTAACTCTTTCTAAGGCCATGGGGAGTATACTTCCCACCAGATTCTTCAATTTTTAAATGCATTTTTTTTAGGTTGGCATGAGTTCTCGCCAAATTTTTCAATGAAACAAAAACCTGGATGTTCCAATTTCTTATCTCAAACCATAACGAAGTGTCATGGCTTGGTAATTAATTATTAATTAATAAAATTACTTAACAAAAAATAATGTCTTTAAGCTAAATGAATTTTTTTTCTTAAATTAATCTCAATACCAAAGTTATTTTATTATACCACTACTAGAAAAAAATGTCCTTATAAAGGGTTAAACAGAAAAATGCACCCATTTTCTTTATCTGTTTTGACATAACATTAACTATAACATAACAACAACTCGAAGTTAATGAAGCAAAGTATAGCGGACATGTGTTACTTGCTAAATGGAGGGGGAATTTCACTTTCCCGACAAAAACGTGCCAAATCTTAGCCATAATTCTCTACACCAAATATTATCGATGAATGTTGGCGCTATCGAAACATTGCCAACTTTCAAGCTTGGCAACAATTGAGGCTCTGCTATCAGAAAATTGCCTTTTCATTTTTGTCTGTTTTGACATAACATTAACATTACTTTACTTTTTTATCATAAAAAATAAGCCTATATTTTAACTAATCCTTGTGTAAAATGTTTTCACACGCAGTGTATTAAGAAAAATTTGCTGATAGCTTTTCTTTGTTGTTGATGTCATTTACAGATGAAATAAAGGTTAAAAATAAATTGGCGGTCTTTCTAAACTGAGTGTATTTTGCATTTCTGTCCTTTTTTTTTATCCTTCATAGAAAGCAAAATCTTTCAATTCCTAAAATGAAGTTTATTTCGAAAAGTAAACTTACAAGAAGCCTCATTTCGTTGAAAAAAATTTAAAATAATTGAACATATTTTATTCCCAAACAATTCGAGATGTCAGTATAATGCATTTTTAGTTTACTTGAACTTAGATAACTTATTCAGGTTTTAGGTAATTTATGAAAAATTTTAAGCTGCGCGATATAAGTAGAGTAGAACCCCGCTAATCCAAAATTCCGGTTAATCCGAACCGATTTTATTTTCGAAAATTATATGCAATCGAAAAGATTACCTGAAAAGATTTAAATATGCATACTAAAAACAAAAAAGGACTTTTTCAGCATGCATAATTTTGTACACATTGAAGAAACTAATGCAATTCGCCGTAAGATAAGGTCACTTCATACAGGAGCGCATCCATTATTCTAATGAAAAGGAGAGACATATCCTATTGCTTTTGAGTAAAAGAATTCAAGAGATAGTAGTACCGAGTACTTATAACTTACATTTTTTTAGCACACATCTTTTTCTTTTCTATTTTTATCGGAATTTCGGGTAATCCGAAGTTTTTTTAATACGAACAGGCACCGGTCCCAATTTGTTCGGATTAGCGGGGTTCTACCGTATATATATGTATAGCGCTTTGCGCATGTTATCTTGTGAACAGGATAACTAGGGTATTTTTGATTAGATTCTAACTATAGAGGGAAACGTTGTAAGGACGGTGGAAATCTCAGTTGAGTTCGTAGATGGGCTATCCAGCTGAAAGGGGGTGGAAATGGTGGGAGGTTGCAATTTTGATTTCCCCGTAATTCATTTAGGATTCAAGATAGAAAGAAAATTCAAATTAGACGTATTACCCCCTTTTCAAAACGAACAAATTTTACACTGAAAGGTTTTTCATAGCTACAATTGCTTAGATGTTATGAACTGAAAAGGGATTTTTCACACACACACCTGAAATTTCAATTGCATTTTAAGATATGCATGTAACACCTTGTTGGAAAGCTCTCATTATTTGCATTCTCATATGCACACTTTCATTTTTGCAGCTCTAATCCTAATAAAAATAGAGGACGAAATGTGCTTTTCCTTATATCTCCAGACAAAAGGACCTTAGCCTTAGCCTTTCGGGGATCTTTACTTTTTCGTATACGCGAAGTATAGAAAGTATTGCAATCATCAGAAACTTTGATCTTGAGCATTTGATGAATCTCCAGGCTTTAGACCACTCCCCCCTGTTGTTTTGCCTGCCTGCAAACACAGTAATATAGAAACAGAAGGAGCTAGACCAATGAAATTAGTCACGCGGTTTTTACGCCAAAATTGTAGATTTCTTTCAAATTTTAGGCAAAATTCTTCAGAGGGAAGTGACTCAGTCTGGATGTTCATTTGCATAAGAAAATGATGGCTAAAAAACGTTCTGAGTCAGATGGATGACATTTGGCATATTATTTTATTGGGATTGAAGATTTGTATCAAAATTTGGACCAAATCTTTTAAAGAGTTAGACTATATCTTTGGTTGAAATCTAGAATTTGGTACACACTTTTAAAATAGTGCCAAGTCACCCAAGTTAATGCAAGTATTACTTTAATTATCTTTGGCGACTTGGCATCAATGAAGTGCAGTGATTAAGTTATTGTTTTGGCGATTTGGTGGCGTTTTAAGAGTGTGTACCAACTTCTAGATTTCAATCGTCTATCTATATGATGTGTACACGATGTAACTCAAAGACGCTAGCTAAATCAAATTTTGGTCCACAATGGTTCAAGAAAAGGGATCGAAAATATAAATAAATTCTATTCACTATATGAAAAAGTTAAGAACAAAACGTTCCATATTGTGGGAGTGTACGAGAACATTCCAGCGGATTCATAAGATTCCGCTGGAATGTTCTCGTATTTTCAGCATTTGGTTGAAATCTAGAAGTTGGTACACACTCTTAAAATGGCGCCAAGTCGCCAAAGCTAATACAGGTAATACCTGCATATAGCTTTGGCGACTTGGCTCCAATGATATGCAGGAGTCAACGTCTTGCTTTGGCGATTTGGCAGCGTTTTAAGAGTGTGTACCAACTTCTAGATTTCAACCCAGCATTTTTCCTAAATGGGAAAGTAGTTGGCGCGAAATATAGCCTGAAAACAAATTCAAACAAAGCAGTGTAAACAAATGGCTAGCATACAGAGCGCATTTTGGCTGCCGCCTTATTAATAGAAAACATTGATGATTTAATTCTTGCACAAATTATAGAACTGAAGGGCTGATAATATTGCCATGTCTTTTTTACCTGAAACGAAGTTCCTTTCTTTAAAGCATGATACACTTTCCTTCGTAGTAAAAGTTGCTCTTGGTGAAGCGGACTTTCCAACACCCACCTGGTCGTGGTCCATTATTTCGGGTTGAGAAAAATAGGCACTTGGTTCAATCAAAGTGCTAAAGCATTCCACATTTTCCTGCATAATGATAGTTTCAGTACCTATTTGGTTGTGATCCATCATTTCGGGATGCGAGAAATCAGTAGTTTGCGGGTTCGGAGTGCTACACTGTAACGGTTCATCAATCCTTGCTTCATCTTCTTTAGTGCTTTTGCAGTTTTCAGAGCCTTGGAGAAACTCGGTATCTGGCTCAATACTAAAGCTATCAACGTACTTAATTACTGAGTCAAACCACTTAATCAACTTGGAATCGGAAGCCATTAATAATTAATCACCGAAATTTGGTCCGTTGTTTTCTTAACTCAAATTTTTTCAGTATACTGCACTGGAAATTCAAAATTCAAAACTGTATATGCTGAAATATTATGGTTAGTATCTCGTGGGCAGGATAACGTAATAAGAGCACGTTTCTGTTTTGTTTGCTAATAACCATTCAAAGATTGTGATATTTTTAATCGATTCATGTGTATAGCTACTGTCCAATGATAATTTTCAACAGATTTAACATTATATTTCGTTTTTGTTTATATCATTACTTCATCGTGAAATATGGCTGCGTTAAAAGATTTACGTGTCCGATGGATCGCACAAGAAGCATTTATTTAGAGCATGGTCTACCATACATGAAAAGGAAACGCACGGTGAAGATAAATTGAAAGTCACTTATATTTATAAACTTTACACAGGATGGAAAATATAGAAAGGCAGCTAATAGGTATTTGTAATGAGACAGTGAAATAGCCAAGAGAAATTATTAATAAGAAAACCAATCAGTTTGATTTAACAGTGGCGGTGAGTCCGGGGGGTGAAGGGGGACAGTCGCCCCTCTACTTTTTTAGGGAAAAATTATTATTATTATTATTATTATTATTGTTGTTGTTTTAGCTGCCTAAAACTTGGAATTACAAAAAAGCAACAGTGTTCGGGCTAATTCGGTGCAACAGCTAATTGTTTAACTAAATTTTTAAATTTTGTTGTCTATCCCTATACTCCCGAGTCTTTTACATGTCTATAAATTTTTCGCCCCTCACTCAATCGCCGCCAAATATATTAAGATCAATTGTGGTTGAATTGCATACATTCCATTGTACAGCCTATGTAACAAGTTAGCAGATAGAAAACATCTTAAAGATAAGGATCATGACATGACTGAGAGTCAAATCATGTTCACATAATATTCGAAAATTGAGCCTTGCCGATTGAAAATTTGAATCTACTGCGCATCCTGCAGTTGCTTTTCGTAACAGTTATTTTAATGTTCGAAATATTTGTGATTTTTTTCCCTTATATTTTCTGCAGTATTATAATTTTAGTTCTTAGACTAAAGCTTTAATCAAATTTAGGGTTTTTTTAATTATTAACTAATTTAATATCATTTTCTATTTACTTTATCATCATTTCTGTTTGCATTAACATCATCATCATACACAAAATGTGTCATCATATAGATGGCACATTTTTATTATATCTATATCCCTATTTAAAGTTTTGCCATATTTGTGAAAAATTTCCAAGTTTATTAATGTTGTATAAAATTTTAAATATTAGTTCTTGAACCACGATCGGCCAAAAACAATTAACAGTTTGTAGTTTGATTTCATGGTGCTTCATGGACAAATAATATCTTTCCAAAAATATTCACACTATATGAAAATGTTAAATGGGGTTTCTTTAAATTTAATAAGAACACAAAGCTTCAAGGCAAATATTTTATTTCGTCTTTATATACACAAAAGTTTCCTGAAGACATTGATTCCACTGCCTTAAGACCATAGTAGGAATCAAAGTAATAGTTTTACAATATACAAATACTAAATAACATTGAAAGATTTGGCAATAAAAACATACATTGTGCACAAGATAAAGATTTTTAAGTTAGAAAGGCAGCCCGCTGCCATTGAGTACCAATGAAACATTACATTTCTGTCAACAGAATTACTTAGTTGTAATTAGGGAAAAGTTTATTTTAACCCATTTATCGAACACTAGAATTAGGATGTGAACGTGAAACCCTGTACAAAGGTTCCAAATTCCCATTAAAAGTTCTTGACAACAAAGACAAATGAGCAGTCTTCTTTCCAAGTCTCCAGCTGTGTTCGTAGAATAAAAGAGAAGCTATTAAAGCACATAATGTCAGAATGAGTATGAAACCTACACCAGCGCTCATACTCGCTGGAGACATACAAATCCCATAAATGATTTCTTCTCTTCTACCTCTGAAAACAGCCGTACTATCTCTGGTGAAATTTAAGTCGAAAGCTAAATCAGACAGTGCAATAGCTTGGAATTTTTGCTTTACACCAAACACTGATTCTGAAGATCTTCTCTTGCGATCCAGAGCTCTCGGATTATGAGCAGATCTATCTTTGGATTCAGGTTTGCTTAGCTCATCAATGTCTAAAGCTGGTCGTACGAAACCTGTAATGGGTGGACGAATAGCTCCAGAAGTAGAAGAATCCTGATTTCCACTTGTGTGAGATCTCATTACTGTCTGATCTGTGACTTTTGCTGGTTCAGTATGCTCACTCAATGTTGCCATTTTTTGATCCGATGTCTGTTCTTTACTTTCGTCAGGCAATTGAGTTGTTACAGTAACTTCCTCATCATCAAGTTTCACAGTATCAGAATAATCTGAATTGTGCCATTTTTCGCCAATTTTTATTGGAGAAGATGGCTCACTTGAACTAAGATGGGATCTAGGCTCCATCTGAAACTGCAAATCATCTTCATCTCCATCCATCCTTCTGTCAGCAATGACACTCATCATCATCTGTTGTCTGTGAGTAAACTGAGGTATTGGATATGGATAATTCCGTTTATCAGTTTTCAGATGCCTTGCTGTTGTTTTCTGTGGCCATCTGGCTGTCTGATAAGTGAATGGCAATAATGTAGGCATCGACATCATCATTTTCATCATCATCGGTCCTGTCATAGACATATTTGCTGGAGCAGGTGTATATTTCGGGACATAAACAGGTACTGGACTTGGTGGCTTGGGTACATCAGGTTGTATCGATTCTTTATATGTTGGTAAGGAATGTGACTGGTGAGAATGAGATTTAAGTTTATAATTTAATGAGTGCACTTTCAAATCCTCTTTGGTTAATGGTTTCACCTCATCTAAGGTCCACGGAGCAGGCTCTGGTTTTGGTTCTTCAAATTTCTTCTGTTGGAAATGCCCTTGAACCAAACCTGGTTTGTGCATTGGTCCTACTTCATCGAACGTCCATGGTGCGGGTTCAGGTTTAGGTTCTTCAACAATTGAAAAATGATGTTTGTGATCATCAAAGATTTCTTTCGATATGGCCAAGCGACCAAGCTCTTCTTTGAAATGAGAAATGTGATGATCTGAAATATGTGGATGGATTATGTCATGTTTTGTCAGTCCTGTAACTTCATCAGCGGACCATGCTGATGGCTCTGGTTGAGGAGCCAGAGGTAACTCTTGCTGCTTGATTTTAAATGGAATTCGATGATTATTAGGAATTTTTGATCCTGGATGAGGATGGAACACTTCTTCTTTGGTTAATGTTATTTCTGGTTCTTTCTTAAACGGAATATGATGATGATTATTGGGAATTTTCGATCCTGGGTAAGGATGGAGAACCTTCTCATTTATTAGTGTTTTTACTTCATCAGCAGACCACACAGAAGAAGTTTGAGGACCCACAGGTAATCTTTCAGACTCTTTCTTAAAGGGAATATGATGATTATTGGGAATTTTCGGTCTTGGGTGAGGATGAAGAAC
>BGPR01004178.1:71247-103307 GCA_013235015.1 Araneus ventricosus | reverse complement strand
ATATGATGATTATTGGGAATTTTCGGTCTTGGGTGAGGATGAAGAACCTTCTCATTTATTAGTGTTTTTTCTCCATCAGCAAACCAAGCTGTATTCCCTGGTTGTGGTACTCCTTGTAGAGATTCTTTTAAGGGTGGTATGAAATGCTTAAGATTTTGTTCATCTAATAATTTAACTTCTTCAGAGTTCCAATGGGCATCATGACCAATTATCCTATGATAATGCCCTATTGGTACAGGTTTCACATCTGAGTGGTCATGATGGATATGACTGTCTTCTTCTTCAGAAATCACATGAATGTTACTGGCGGAACTCTTTATTTCGGATTTAGGTTGTTTATTTTGACTTGCTTCATTTGTATGTCCTTGGAAATTTGTCCCAACTGAAACATGTTTAGTATGAGGAGCATCTTTACTGTGCAATGTCGCTGAATTATTCTTTGAAAACGTTTGATGAGATTTCTGCTCTGCTGACAATAAAGTTTCGATAGATACTCCAAGGCCAGATTTTGACTGCTGTAAAATATGTGCTGGTATTTGCGTTAGATACTGAGGACGCCCTCTCTGATGTGACGTCTCAGATTTGAGAGCAGGAACTGTTTTCGGTGGTTGTGGTGGCTGTGGTAGCGATTGTGGTTGAGGATGAAGAGCGGATGGTTTTGACTTCGTTAACTCAACCAATTTCTGATGCTTCTTCGATTCCAAGGTATGAAAGTTTTCTCTCAAGTGAGGATGATAATCTGTAAGCAACCTACCACCACAAGATTCAGGACAGCCATGTCTACAGACTTCCACGATGCAATGCACGAATACATCCAGATTATCTGGAAATTTGAAAGAGAAAAGATGAGAATAGGCAACAAGTGTTGCTTTTCCTCCAAAATCTCTTATCTTGGCGAAAGGTGTAAGCAGTGAAGGTCGAAGAACACAACCACTTGGATCAGTGAGCTGAATTTCAGATCCCGATCCGTCACTAGCTGTGCACTGTTTAACTCTCATATCGAACTCACGGCTATTATCGTTGATAGCTATGACAAGTGTTAAAGGACTTCCGATTGGTACAATTCCTCCAACTGGTCGTGCCCATGGGCCTTTGCCTTCTTGTACCTCCATCCAGCAATCGATATCGTCACCTAAAATAGAAATAATATTGTATTAATTCGATGTCTCTTCTGAATCTATTCTCTCTTTATAAAAATACTAGAAAATCACCCGCCATGGTTTGACGGGTTCAAATTGCCTCTTCATTCGAGAGATTTTCCTTCAAAATTGTCGTGTTTAAATAGATATATATGCGAGAGAAATGTTTAACATTGATTGAAAACAAATAAAATAAACATATGCTTTATGACAGGAAATATTTTTTTATTTACATATTATTTAAATATTTTTTTATTCAAAAAATATCTTGGTAAACAACATTCCGTGTGAAGTATTTTTCGTTGTTTAATAATTTTCCTTGTACTTCAGATGTATTTGTGTAAATTTTAACGTGATTGGGAATCCTAGATCTTGAAAGAGCAACATAGAGCTGTCCATGTGAAAAGACAGGCTTATCTAGGTAAATTCCAACATGATCGAAAGTTTGCCCTGCGATTTGTTGATAGTCATCGTGTAAGCTGGAATTAACGGGAACTGGTGGCGGTTGAGAACGAATGGTAAATTCACGTCACTGGTGGCTAATTTAATTCTTGGCAAGCAAACAACATCGCCACGATTGCGTTCAGATACAATTTGGCGTCCAAGCTATATCACTCGCATGATATACCACTGACGTAATTTACTGCTTTCTATTAAAAAACGGAAATTAATTTGAAATATGGGATTAATATAATTTAAAATTTCTCGGGAACTATTGATCATAGCGAAATAAATTTTATATCAATCGATAGGAAATTTTATTTCACTATTTTAGAGCTATCAAATTTGAAATTAGAACGACAATTACTCTTTTAAATTTAAAATTACTGAAATTTAGGTTCCCTAACAATGAAATAATTCTATTTAACGTCTCGCAGTGCTATGGCGCGAGTTTTATTGTTGGTGACGTCACAGCGTTACCGGAGGATCTGGGCTATTATATTAGTAATAAGATAAGAATCTGTTGCGTTTTTATGAAACACAGTATGCCGGGGTTATTTTAAATCCTACACATGTGTACTTGGTATAAATCATAGAATTTATGCACATTTAATATTGTATTGGTTAGAATTTAAAAATGTATTTCAATTCATAAAATTTGCAAATTACAGCATTTTTACATTTCTTAGCCATAGATGACAAAACGATATTAGAGGCAACATATTGCTTAATTTTTATTGCTTTTAGTTAAATTGTAATTCTATCATCGTTTTGTTTTCATGCTGATTTATTGATGCATTTTAAGTTCGAATTGAGATAATCTTTGGGTAAATAAAAAACCTCAATGTTGACTTTAAATATATCTATGAACAGAGCCGAAGGCGCACGCATTATCATCATTTCTTTCTCTTTATTATATAGGTCTTTTAGTCTAGCATAATGCTGACGAGGTGGTATAGTCACCGATACCAATAGCCCCAAAGTGGCAGTATCCCGTTTCGCCGGAAACCAATAAGTTCCTTCTGTTACTTATTAGTTTAGTGTCATAAATAAAAAGAATTCATAAGACCAACCTTGAAAATTCAGTTCAACAATCTCAATATCTGATATCGCAAGCGTAGGTTTTGAAGATTCTTTGTTAAAGGATTCTAGCCATTCACATCTCAGTCGCTTAGCTTCGTCCCAGGCTTCCAGAATGTCCTCTCCGTACTGTATGACGATCGTATTTTCATGAAACTGACCGCTTAAATCTTCAGCAGTTCCACAACTGTCATATCTGTAACAGAAAAAAATTTAAAGCTGTAAAAAAAAAAAAACAATAAAGTACATTTCAAAGAAGAAAAACGCTGGGAAATATCTATTAAGAAACCAAAATGTAAGAAATAAATTAGCAAGTTTACCATTTTACATTAACGTATGGTTTTACTCATTTTACCATTGCCGTAGTGAGGGCAAGGGAAGTATAGATGGCCCGTGCCCCAATCTCAGGGAGCACCATGCGAGCAAAGTATTATGTATTTATGTCCTTTTCTTAAAGTCAGATATAAAAAGGGGGGAAGAATACCTCGCCCCGGATGACATTTAACATTACAAGGCCACTGATGACCACTGGGGACGAAAAAAATTATATTATACCTCTGGCGCCACTTCCCCTTGCTGTGCCACTCTGCATTTCACCAATGCCTTTAAGCTAACAATTAGCAAATACTGGCATTTCAAAATAGTGAAATTTCAAATGGAGACACTTAGAATGATCTCACTGTTACATGGTAAATGTACCTTCACATGTCATCTAACTGCATGTTGTCTTAAACTGTGGGTGAAGCTGAGCTGGCATGCTGGAAGAGTCTTGGCTTCGGGATCGGAGGAACGTGGATTCGAGATCCGATTCCAGCAGATTTCATTGTTATTTTAAATACCTGATGCAAGTTAAACCGTAGGGATCAAACGTCTTCCCACTGGTGTAGTGTGGTAGTTTTGAAAGGAGGGTGCCAGCTTAGGTTTTTTCTTCATCATCTGACCACGTTTCGAAATTATGAAATCCGCCGCAAAATAACTCTCGTATAGCAACTAAAACTAAATATGCTTTCCTGCGACGTCAGGTCCTTTTTCCTGCTGCGCGATGCACATTGGATTACAAGATGAAATAGATGCTGCGCCTTTCATGTGCATTCCTTGAGCCAAAAGTGATTTCATTGTCCATATCATATTTTACCAGAAAATAGTAACGTAGTAGGCATGTGTCCCCTTTTTGCAGAAAATAGACAAAATCATGCAGCACTGTGCGTAACTGCTCATTTTTTCGTCTACCATTCTTCTTGAATTCACTGTAAATGTTCAAAAACTATTTTAAAAAATTCTATATATGAAATCTGCTAGTCAAAGTACAAATAAAATATCCTAAGTATATTCATATTTGGAATATTATAGTTTTATTGTTAAAATTTTTAGTGAATTAAATCTTAAAACCTTTTTAAAAAATAATTAAAATGCCACTGGCATATATTTTCTCATTGGTATCCTAATTTTCTATTTTGAACTTTGCCTATACATCCACATAAAGACATTCAACACTATTTGTAATTAGTGTGCACACTGATCAAGATACTGTACAATATTTTTAACCCTCCGAGCGGCGCAAACGTCTTTTTACATTTTTCATGTTCAGTTCAAAAGCAGACAGCTAGTATTTATATGTATATTTTCTTAAAAAAATCATGGATAAAGTATTCTTAAGATTTAAGAGATATAATTAAATACAAAAAAGATCGATTAATTTACTTTAAAAGCTAAGTTTTCTAACAATATAGCTAAAAGTTCAAAATAATTGGGCGCTCTTAAGAATACAAGATACTTTAAGATTGCAAGAAAAAGCAAAGATACTGTATAATATTTTTACGATATTATTTAAATATTCGTAACATTCTACAATATTGTAAAAATATCGTTACAATGCTGAGGAGTATCTTGTGCTATCTGGGTATCTTCTACAGTATCGAGACTTAAACTCATAACTCTCATATCATTTACCATTCAAAATACTATTACATAATTTCCAAACAATTTACACACTACCATTCATACATACATTAAATCTACAATGGGAGCAACGTTTTGAAAAATAATTTGAAAGTACTAAAGGGTAAAATAAGTAGTCAGTCATCTCATGAAAAATGATCCGTAAATTAAGTATTTGGTATTGTAATAAAATAAAAGAGGTAAAAAAGAAATCATAGAAAAATAAAGCTCATTAGATGAGCTAAATATGTATAATATGAACTAAAATTTATTATGATTTAATATGTAAATTTTTACTTATTAACCTTTACTTTGTCAACAATTTTTTTCCCTTTCTTATTTACATCTTTACTTTCAGATCTTCAGTAAAATTGCATCTTTTCTTAGGAGTCGGTATAATGCTTCGAAAACTTGTAACTTTAAAAAAGTTTTGAATTTTGCAGAAGGATGCAAACTGCTCTAAATTTCAATAACATCGCTTTAAAAAAAAACGCCATTTATCGAGCGCAAAACTTTTAGTATATTTAAATGAAATTTTGGCAACTGAATCGAAATATTGAAGTCTAGTTTTACTTGTATATCGAAGAAATAAAACCTACTTTAAATTTTGAAAATAAGAAAAAAATACTGGTATTTTCATTGATTTAATGCAAGCTTTTTATAACTACATTATAATGAACATCTCTAGAATTTGAATTGATTGGGGTTTTTTTTTTGGGGAGGGGGGATTTTCAGCAACAAAGGCTATTATACCCTATCCATTCCAAAATTCTTTTCAATCCGTAATCAAAAAAGAGATGAAAATTATCATCAAAAGACGGGCTAATTTATTGCCGATCTGAAAAAAAATGGCGCCCTCCTAGAAAGGCCTCCATATTCTTTCCCAACATCTCTAGAAGTTGATGATAAAAATGCAGAGAACTATTTTTCTAAATGCCTGCTACCTAGAAGCTGTGTCATACAATGTCGTGGCGCCATCTTTATGTGAAATCCTTAAGTAACTTTCAATAACTAGAAAATGGAATATTTAAATAAATTTTATATCTCTGTTTTGATTTCGTGGAAAGATGAAAGAAAAAAAAAATTGTCCGTTTTATTTTTATATATCAACTTAAAATTTTCTTTGATTTTTTTTCCTTTAATTTAAACGTATGTATTAATTTATTTGAGATTATTTCAAATTTCCGAAAATATTTTCTATTTTAAACATTATTTTTAGAATAATAAAAGTAAGTTTTTTAAAGTGCATTAACTGTATTTGATCAAATATTTTTCTGGTAATATAGTTCTCCAGTTCATTTGGGGCATTTAAAATTATTATCTCTATATATAATTCTCATACGTAGCGACAGAAAAGGGTCTAAATTCTTAATCGCCGTTTGGTTACAGCTCGCAAGTTTGTTTTCTTTACAATGGCGGAAAGACCAAGAAAACGGATTTTGTTTTTTGAGAGACAACGATTTTTTTTTAATTAAATAGTTTGAGCAAAATAAGTTTAAGTCTTGCAGTTTCGATTAGACAAATGAATGAATGTCTCCTTACTATGGCCTTTTCAGTTGAAAGGTTGAGGAATAGACTATTTCATCTTTCGATTATTCACATTTTCTGAGTTTTAAAAACATAAGTGACAACCCAGAAAAAAATGTTGTACCTTTCTTGATTAAATTGTATCTGGAGTGAATCTGTATACATGTGGGGAAGCTTTCTGAGCTACGTAACATGAGTAAACTTAGGATCTTATCAATTTTAAAAAGCTAAAAATACATAATCATTATGTTTTAAATTTTGAATAGTTAATATGAGCATGTGTCAAGCCACTTTTCTCTTTAAATGGTCCTTTTTTTAAGTAAAACGTTGTAAAATGGGTTATATCATCTCTTGACAACTTAAATTTTCTGAGATTTAACACATAAATAACTGCCCAGAGAGAAAAGTTATATCTTTCTTTGCTAAATAATAATTGGAGTGAGTGTGAATACATGTGGGGAAGCTTTTCTCAGCAACATTTCAACGAAAATAGGGCATGTTTAAAATTTTGGTGGAATGAAGTCAAGGCAAATAAAACTGTTGAAGATATTGTCAATTGTGTATGGAAAAAAGTTTTAAATGACTGATTTCTGATTGATGTAAATAATTTTCATTTTTAAACATCTTAGAATTATATATATTAGCATTCATATTTCTTTCTAACATTTACATATGTATCTCTGTGCTACCAGAAGATTTTAATTTTAGTAATTGATGAATAATTAATTTTAGGAGTTAATGCAAGTTCAGATAATTTAAATTTGCTTTCAGTAATTAATGTATTTATAATTTCCTATTACTACCAGAAATGCATAACTGTATGGCAAGCGAGTGCAGCGAGCTGGAATCATAAATTGATTCTTGAGGGTTGGGGAGCGGAGCGAGCAGGAGGTGTAATCCCCTAGTTAGTTATTATTTTTACATAGTCCAAGAAGCACGAGATAATCTACAATATTGCTACATTCTTACAATTCCGTACAAAATTACGAATATTAAACAGCGTAAAAATTCTGTCCAGTATCTTTCTGCTATTTGGGTTAGTTTGGCAAGTTAAATTAGCTTGCCATTTTGAATCTACACAAGTGCTATTTGGAGATGGTTCTCATATTTTTGAACCATGATCAGATGACGAGGAAAACAATTGAGTCGCCCTCTCCAAGCTTCGACGTCACACCAAAGTAAAGACATTTGGCATATGATGGCAAGTTTAATATGCATTAGGTTCACCTACATGGAAAATCTTTGGTAGAATCGAGTTACCTACAGTTGATACTCTGTCGCCAGTCCACCATAGCCCTTAAGCTACAAAGCAAAGCTTTCAAATACAGTAAAGCACCGTTTATATGTCTTTCAAGAGACTGACATAAAACGAAGTATAAGTGAAAAGACGTATAATCGAAATATTAATACAAAAAACTTTGATTATTAGAAATTTAACGCTGCTAATGCAAATTCATTTTAAATTTTAAAGTTTTTTTTAGATAGAACTAGTATAACACTACATAGTATGGAAATCAATTATTAAATTTATCATAAAAGTGAGAAAAATCATACCTTTTTTGCATATCTTGAGTGCTAATTAGACATATCTTATACGATTTATGTGCATGCAGGTAGGCGTTTAATTAAAAAAGTCTTTAACTATCGTCTGATGTGCTGATTGTCTGTGAGTATTAAGTACAGCATTATGAATCGAATTCATTGAAGGTTTTTTAGCTATTCTTATGACAAAAGAAATAATTTCCAATTTTTTCAATAGAGTCCATTTCGTCTATAAAGAAAGGTGGAATAACTCCTCACCATCGCTTAAATGAGCACCAGACAATTTATCTTCTATTAATTCACCAATTGTGAATCATTTTGTAGTCATGATATCTTTATCACAGTTCACATACTAGAATTGTTTAAATATTCACATTTTATAGCGGGAGTAAACGACGTATAACCGAAGCTTTGCGTCGTATAAATGAAGCACTTTATCATTACAATGAATACGAATGAATCGGGACTGTGATGAAACGACGTATAAATGAGAAACGTATAAACGGTGCTTTACTGTCTACATAGAATTGTTTTATTTAGGTGAAGAAATAACAATATAAGATTATGCATTCTTCTGATGAATACGTTCAATGTGAAATAATACAGGAAGATTAAAGAAATAGGATTTAAATTATGTGACTCTTTAGGTTAAATAGTGACTCTTCAGTGAATTAAATAGTCGAAAACTAACTGATAAAATTACTAGCAATTTAAATATTCAAATGATTTAAATTCACAACTTTAAAGCAGTTTAGCATCAGTTGCATTATAAAACTGTGAAGGAAATTCCTCATCTATGTATAAAAGCCTTAGGGCGATTAAAAAAATATCTCAGTATGTTTATCTTGGATATTACTTCTTTATTAAGAATTAACCGCCTTCGGCGACCAGCTTGTTAACCGGGAATATGATTTCAATTGAATCTTGCATCATTTTATATTCGTGGTTCCCTTAACAACATAATTTTAAACTTCAATTTGTGGTAGATATTTAACCCATGTTCCTTTAGTAGCCTTTCTCCTGTTCTGTTCATTGTTAATATAAATGTCCCTAATGGAATCATATAACTGCCCATGTCACGTAGCATCTAGTTGCACGTTGTCGGCGCCATTTTATTCCTCTTGCAAAATATGCATTTGATTTCAACATTAAAATGGCACAGCACATTTTATGTCAGGCGGCATGTTAGCTGGATTAAAACATGCCGAAAAAAAGAATAAAAACTTAGCAACCATAATCATTAAGTGTACTGGATATATTTCTTAATATACGTAATATATCAGGGAGTTTGGTTTACTGATTCCACAAAAAATTGATGAAAGAAAATATGAAACCAAAATGTATTGGGATATTACCTCAGCTTCCAACAATGAAAGAGAAACACGCAATAAAATGTTTGTTTTAACAATGCTCCCATTTTTTTTTAATTTATTAAAATTATAGAAAAAATTGTATGGCAACTTAATTGATATCATTGAAAAGGTCAAATAATTTTAGGCGCAAATAAAGGCGTAAAAATTATTTTTCTGTTGTAATATTTTCGGAAGTTATTAAGCAGAAACGCCGAAATTTCGCTTAATTTTTAATTAATTTAAATTTTAATTAAAATTTGAAAAAAAGGGCTGCAATGTGCACATTCCCACCCTCCAAAGTATGTTTGTGCCAAATTTCGTAGTTCTAGGTCCAGCGGTCTGGGCTGTAGACCGCTTACATACACAGACACACATTCTGCTTTATTATTAGGAAGTGATTATTTGCAGGTGCTGTACCTGGCGAATAACGTTATTTGCAGGTACACTGTACCTACGGATAAAACGTTATTTGCAGGCATACTGTACCTATGGATTACTTGCAGGTTTTGACAAATTTAGTACGCTTCTGTAGAAATTTAAAAAAAAAAATTCTTTTTGTACTTGAAACGTTCTTTTTGTATTCATGAGACTATTAAAAGAAATATTAATGCTATTTGTGAGAATTTTCAGTATCTCATCGGAGACTGCGACGTTTTTTTTTCTTTCACATTTAATTTGGTTTGGATATCTGATTTCTAATTCATTTTCTTGAATTTGGTAGAGAAAATATATTTGCTGATTTTTTCCAGTCATGAAATTAAACCTCATGGCAAATTATCAATGAAAGCAAAATTTCTGATCCTGATGAGCTTCTAAGACTCGAAAGATGTCTTACGAAATCGTGAACTTCCCTTTGCAGTTGAAAATATTTGCAGTTGAAAGTCAATAGTTTGGAAATGCTATAATCCCAATTACAAAATGCAAAGCTACATTGAAGAAAATGCAGAATTAGCTGTCGTTAAAAATTTTACCAAACGGCGAGAGGCTAAATTAAAGAAACTGAATGGCACTGTACCCTATTCACGTCATGGTTGAGTTACATGCTAACTGAAGAGTCATGGGTTCGAATCCGGACAGCAAGTTGAAAGCATTTTTTTGTACTCGCAACTATTTAAATAATCTGTTTAAGAATTTGAATTTTCACTAGTTGTGTTTAAAACCGATGTCTATAAATTCAATATTTTATTCGATTTTGCTTTTTTTTAAAACCTTGTTAATTTTCAAGCATATTTTAAATAACTGTATTCTTACTCCTTTTCAGCTACTCGGTGCTTGCATGTGATTTAAATTGAAAAATGTATGAATATTTTCTTCGAGGTCTCTTTAATTACTCCTATAGAAGAAAAATAAATTGAACAGAATGTACACTTCTTAATAAATAACGTTTCATCCAAAGATACAGTACGTTCTAATCCCATTATCCAAAAATAGGTAGAATTCGATAATAAACAGCATCTCTCTACTTCAGTTTTTAACAATGAATTAAAAACAAACTACTAAATATTTGTAGAAATGAGGAAACGGTTTGAATGTAAGTCCAGCAATGATAAATTATGTCTAGAATTATATTTTAAAACCTTTTTTTAAATTATTAAGATTAGAGAAAAAATTTGCGACTCATCATTTATTCATAAACAGTAAATAATATTTTATCCGCAGATATTTTACCCGTTGAAACTAATTCCACTTGATCTGGTATAACTAATAAAGCCCATGAGTCAAGAACGCAAAAAGGAAGCCAACAGCACGCAGCGTTCTTCAAGGGGTCACCCTCCTAAGTACTGACCGCGCCCGAAGCTACTTAACCCTTACGCGTTCATTGGTTTGAACATTGAGCATTTTTTTACTGCGCATGGGCGAAACGTAGCGTAATTTTTCTTGCATAACTTAAGAGCCAGATATATAGACCAACTTATATAAAAAATTCCAGTTCAATACCGTTAGTATTCACAAAGATATAGGCATTGCAAGAGCTAAATTGCTTTTATTCTCTAAGAGAAACAAAATGTGGAGGGTTCTTGCAGAAATTTATATTTTTTAAAATTGAATCTTCGAAAGTAATACTGAATTTTATGAAGTTTAAATATCCTGAATACTAAAGTATATTTATAAATTAAATACATAATTTAAATTGCATTTAGATGATAACTTATTAAAAGGAAAAATAGCCCATTACCGTTCACTGGTTTCACTGCGAAACTACAAATTTCTTGAAAATAAAAAAAATGTTAAATTTTTTTCTTTTACATATTTATGATCAGATACATGTCTAGTACTCATTTTTGAAATGAATTTAGTAGTTTTCAAAACGAAACATGTAGTGAACTTAAAAGGGATAATTGGGGTGATCGAGAAAGAGCCGGACGATGTCGCAATGTACTTGCAAATAACGGTTTATTCCCAGGTACTGTACCTGCAAATAACGTTTTATCCGTAGGTGCAATACCTGCAAATAACGCTATCCTTATTATTATTAGTAGAGATAAAGATTAAAATTATGCCTAGTTTTCAAAGCGAAAAGTTGGTTGTCGCATTGTACATTCCGATTAAAGGTAAAATTTTTATATATTCTTCCTTAAAATGATATTTTGCTTCAATAATTTTTGAGTAGTCTTCTTCATTTTCCGGACTGAGAAAAAAATTACGAAATTCTATGTACGTGCTTGCACACTAAATAAGTTTAAAATAATTAAAATGCAATTTCCCGTTAACAGATGAATAAGTCCAAAATTTTATACACATATACAGCTTTGGTTTAAGGACCACTTTTCAAATTCCATCCATTTGCCTAGTCACATTTCCGAGTTATTGTGCTCGCACACACACATAGATATAAGCAAATGTCATTCATCCAGCTCGTTCAGCTTTCGGTTTATAGTTTTAGTTTTTATTTAGATTGATATCTCATTTTGAAGACATGCGAGCTCTATTTTAAGAAAAACCGTATAATTTTTAACTGTGGTCAGATGACAAAGACATCTGGTCCGACTCCCCTCTCGACGATTTAACGAACATTCCACGGATTTAACGTGTACCAAATCCTTACATGGCATTTTTTTTTTAATTATTATATTCATACAAAGGTGGTCTTATAAAGATCCAGTTATTTTCTTTTCTGATTTCATGAATTCTAAAATTTCATACTCATCAAAATCTCCAATTTCTTAATGATTACAATATATTCACTGGGTATAATTCACGCACGAGAAAAAAAGATTGTATTCTTGTGCTCACAAAAGCAAAGAAAGGGATTGTCCATAAATGATGTCACACTTTTTTTTCAATATTTTTGACCCCCCCCCCCTACGTTGTGACGCGTTGTGACATTTTACCATACCCCTCCCCTCCCCTAGTCACATGTCGCGCTATATTATATAAACATATACTTGCAGTTCAGAAACAAAGCACTACGTTATAGATCATATATCAAATTTTATTTTTAAATTTTAACCATGTGTTTTAATGACATTTGTGAGCATAACAATAATAATGATTATATGTGTACTTATTTTGTTTGAAATAAGATTAAGGTTTACAACAAAAAACATAATTATTATGCAATAGTAATAAAATATTAATATAAAATAGCAATTGAAAGCAGTAGTATTTTGGAAATTGATATATTTTGCTTTAAATCTTATATTTACTTTATGAACACAAAATACTCTTAAACAGATTGAATTTAAAAAAAAAAGAAACGCCTCAATAAGATCAACCTGTTTGTGCCACTACCAGTTCTACCACTCACCCAGGTGGGGCGAAGTATCTTTTGTTGGACATTTCAAGGGTGTGACAGGGAAGGTTTTCTTCTAATGGTGAAGAATTTTAGCTGCTACCATATTCTCAGAATCTACCCTGAATGAATTTTTCGAAAAGAAAGGAATATAAGAGAGAAAAAAATCACATGAAAGTTGTTTTAGCCCCGATTAAAAAAATACCCCCAAATTCTGGTAATTACAAAATAAATTTAAAATTTAATCTGCTGATATTAAATGTTTTTATTTTAACCAAAATGTGTGATGTCACACTTCTTGTTACCCCCTCCCTCCCCCACGTGTAAGATATGTCTGAGTAGCACTTTCAAGATATGCAAAAAGATTTTTCTCACTTTTTTATGATAAATTTAATAGTGATTTCCGCTTACTATGTAGTGTTATACTAGTTCTATCTAAAAAACTTTAAAATTTAAAATGAATTTTGCATTAGCAGCGTTAAATTTCTAATAGTAAAGTTTGTATTAATATTTCGATTATACGTCTTCACTTATACTACGTTTTATGTCAGTCTCTTGAAAGACATATAAACGGTGCTTACTGTATTTGAAAGCTTTGCTTTGTAAGGAGCTATGGTGGACTGGTGACAGAAATCAGCTGTAGGTAACTCGGTCTACCAAGATTTTCCATGGGTGAACGCATATTAGAAAGCTTGCCATGTATACCCAAATGTCTTTACTTTGGTGTGACGTCAGCTTGGAAGGTGACTCATTGTTTTCCTCACGTCATCTGATCATGGTTCAAAAATACCAATGCATCCCTTAAGATATTACATATTATATTTTGTGCAGGTGTAAGATGTATTGTAGATTATCTCTAGGTAGCACAGACTATGTAAGAAATAGCCAGCTAGGGGATTACACCTCCTGCCAGCTCGCTCCCCAACCCTCAAAAGTCAATTTATGATTTGCTCGCTGCACTCCTTGGCAGTTATGCCATTTCTGGTATTAATAGGAAATTACAAATACATTATTGCGAAAGCAAATTTAGGAAATTATCACGAACTTGCATTAACTCCTAAGAGTGTTATTCATCACTACATTAAAATCTTCGTAGCACAGAGATACATATGTAAATGTTAGAAAGAAATATGAATGCTAATATAATTTATAGATGTTAAAATGAAATTATTTACATCAATCAGAAATCAGTCATTAAACTTTTTCTTACCGACATAGACATTCTTCAACAGTTTTATTTGCTTGACTTTCCACCAAAATTTTTAAACATATTCCTATTTTCGTTGAAATGTTGCTGAGAAAAAAGCTTCCCCAAATGTGATTCACACTCACTCATTATTATTTAGTAAAAGAAAGGATATAACTTTTCTCTCTGGATGTTATTTGTTAAATCTCAGAAAATTTAAGTTGTCAGAGATGATATAACCATTTACACGTGTTACTATAAAAAAGGACCATTTAAGAGAAAGTGGCTGACCAATAACTCATATTAACTATTCAAAATTTAAAATATAATGATTATGTATTTTTAGCTTTTAAATTATTAAGATCCTAGGTATTACTCATGTTACGAAGCTCAGAAAGCTTCCCCACATGTATACAGATTCCCTCCAATTAATTTAATCAAGAAGGTACAACATTTTTTTTTCAATAGTTTGTACTTTATTTTAAAACTGCAGAATGTGCGGAATAATCGAAAGATGAAATAGTCCTCAACCTTTCAACGAAAAGGACCATAGATATATGGTTACATTTCATTAATATTGAAATCTGATAAGAATACCACAAAGCTTTATTGCCTATAACTATTTAATTAAAAAAAAATCGTTGTCTCTCAAAACAAATCCTGTTTTCTTGGTTTTTCCGCGCCATTGTAAAGTAAATCCAAACTGATGCGAGCTGTAACAAACGAGCATAAATTTAGGACTTTTCTATACTGCACGCGAGAATTATATAGAATAATCAATTTAACCCCTAAAATGAACTGAGAACTATATTACCAAGAAAAAGTACTTGATCGTACAATAAGTTAACCTTTAAAAAAAAACTTACTTTTATTATTCCTCAAAATAATGTTTAAAATAAAAATATTTTCTAAAAACAATTTGAAATAGTCTCAAATAAATTAATACATACGTTTAAATTAAAGGAAAAAAAATCAAAGAAAATTGCGTGATATATAAAAATAAAACGTGACAATTTTTTTTTTTCTTTCATTTCCACCTAAATCAAAACAGATATAATTTATTTAAATATTCCATTTTCTAGTTATTGAGAAGTTACTAGTTGTCAGCATAAAGATTAAGCGCAGACATTGTATGACCGCTTCTAGGTAGCAGGCATTTAGAAAATAGTTTCTCTGCACTTTTTATCATCAACTTCTAGAGATGTTGTGAAAGATATGGAGGTACCTTTCTAGGAGGCGCCATTTTTTTTCAATGGCAAATATTGCAATCTTTTTTGATGATAATTTTCATCTCTTTTTTGATTACGGATTGAAAGAATTCTTGGAATGGATAGGTATAATAGCCTTTGTTGCTGGAAACCCCTCCCAAAAGAAAAAACCCCAACTAATTCAAATTTAGAGATGTTCATTATAATGTGTTATAAAAGCTTGTACATTAAATCAATGAAAATCCATATTTTTCTTATTTTCAAAATTTAAAGATGGTTTATTTTTCTGATATACAAGTAAACTAGACTTCAATATTCTTCGAGTTGCCATAAATATTTAAATATACTAAAAGTTTTCTGCCGATAAATGTGCGTTTTTTTTAAAGCGATAAAGTTATTAAATTTAGGAAGGGTTTGCATCCTTCTGAACATTCAAAACTTTTAAAGTTCAAGTTTTCAGCTTACGACTCCTAGAAAAGATGTCAATTTAGCTGAAGATGAAAGAGTGTAAATAAGAAGGAAAAAATTGTACAAAGTAAAAGGTTAATAAGTAAAAACACACAAATCATAATAAATTTTAGTTCATATTATACATATTTAGCTCATCTAATAATTTTTATTTTCTATGATTTCTTTTACCTCTTTTTATTTTATTACAATACCAAATACTTAATTTACAGATCATTTTCATGAGATGACTGACTACTTATTTTACCCTTTAGTACTTTCAAATTATTTTCAAAACGTTGCTCCCACATTGTAGATTTAATGTATGTATATATGAATGGTTGAATTATGTAAATTGTTTGGAAATTATGTATGCGAATGGTAAATGATATGGGGATTATGAGTTTAAATCTCGATACTGTAGAAGATACCCAGATAGCACAAGATACTCTCAGCATTGTAACGTATTTTTTACAATATTGTAGAATGTTACGAATATTTAAATAATATCGTAAAATCATACAGTAGCATCTTTGCTTTTCTTGCTTACAATCTCACAAAGTATCTTGTATTCTTAGAGCACTTAATTATTTTTTGAACTTTTAGCTATATTATTTAAGAGAAAACAGCTTTTAAAGTAGAATTAATCGATCTTTTTTGTATTTTAATTATATCTCTTAAATCACCAGAATACTTTATCCCTTGATTTTTTGAAAATATACATATAAATACTAGCTGTCTGCTTTTAGAACTGAACATGAAAATGTAAAAGACGTTGCGCCGCTCGGAGGGGTTAAAAAATATTGTACGAGTATCTTGATCCAATTGTGCACACTAATTACAAATAGTGTTGAATAACTATGTGGATATAGGCAAGTTCAAAATGAAAATTAAGGACCACCAATGAGAAAATATATACCAGAGTAGCATTTAATTATTTTTTTAAAAAGGTTTTAAGATTTAATTCACATAAAAATTTATGTATGAAACTATAATGTCCAAATATGGAATATACTTGGGATATTTTGTACTTTGACCTAGCAGATTTCATATATAGAATTTTTTTTTAAAATAGTTTTGGTGCATTTACAATTGAATTCAGAAAGAATGGTGAACCTTGAAAAAATGAGCAGTTACGCACAGTGCTGCATGATTTTATCAATACTGTTACTACAAAAAGGGATACCTACTACGTTACTATTTCTGGGTAAAATATGATATGGACAATGCATCACTTTTAGCTCAAAAGGAGAAATGCACATAGAAAGGCGCAGCATCTATTTCATCTTGTAATCAATGTGTGCATCCTTTTGTATGGAAAGACCTGACGTCTGGGAAAGCATATTTAGTTTTGGTTACTATACGAAGGTTATTTTGCGGCGGATTTCATAATTTCGAAACGTGGTCTTAGAAGAAAAAACCTAAGCTGGCACCCTCCTTTTCAAAACCACCACACACTACCAGTGGGAAGACGTTTGATCCCTGGCTTGCATCAGGTATTTAAAATAACAAGCAAGTCCTGCACAGAATCGGATCTCAGATCGGTCACTCCGATCCAAGCCAAGACTCTTCAACGTACCAGCTCAACTTCACCACAGTTTAGACAACATGCAGTTAGATGACATGTGAAGGTACATTTACAAATAACCAACAGTGAGATCATTCTAAGTGTCTCCATTGCAAATTTCACTAACTTTTGGAAATGCCAGTGTTGCTAATTGTTAAACAGGGCATTGGTGAAATGCAATTAGCACAACCAAGGGAAGTGGCGCCAGAGGTATAATATAATTTTTTCGTCCCAGTGGTCATCAGTGGTATGTGTTAAATGTCCTAAATCGGGGCGGTATTCTTTTATATCTGAGCTTTTAAGAAAGGACATAAATACATAATGCTTTGCTCACTTAAGTTGCTCCCTGAGATTGGGGCACCGGGCCATCTTACTACTTCCTTGCCCTCACTACAGTGGTAAAATGAGTAAAAATAACATACGTTAATGTGGAAATGGTAAACTTGCTAATTTATTTCTTACATTTTGGTTTCTTAATAGATATTTCCCAGCTTTCTTCTTTAGTATTGCTTTTATTGTTTTTTTTTTTACAGCTTTAAATTTTTTTCTGTTACAGATGATATGACAGTTGTGGAACTGCTGAAGATTTAAACTGATTCAATTTCGCTTTGAAAAGCCACGATCGTCAGTACGGAGAGGACATTCTGGAAACCTGGGACGAAGCTAAGCGACTGAGATAATGAATAAAGCTAGAATCCTTTAACAAGAATCTTAAAACCTACGCTTACGATATCAGATATTGAGATTGTTGAACTGAATTTTTTCAAAGGTTGAATTATGAATTCTTTTTTTATTTATGACACTAAACTAATAAGTAACAGAAGGAACTTATTGGTTTCAGAGCATGGAATACACTGCCACTTTTGGGGCTATTATTGGTATCGGTGACTATACCACCTCGTCAGCATTATACTTTAGACTAAAGACCTATATAATAAAGAAAGAAATGATGATAATGGAATTGCATGACTCTGTTCATAGATATATTTAAGAGTCAACATTAGGGTTTTTTTTATTTTAAAGATTATCTCAATTCGAACTTAAAATGCATCAATAAATCAACATGAAAACAAAGTGATGATAGAATTACAATTTAACTAAAACGTAAAATTAAGCAATATGTTTACTCTAATATCGTTTTGTCATCTATGAAAGCTAAGAGGAAATATAACATGTTGCAAATTTTATGAATTGCGAAATACACAATTCTAACCGACCACAATATTAAATGTGCATAATTCTACTTATGATTTATACCAAGTACACATGTGTGGTTTAAAATAACCCCGGCGGCATACTTTGTGTTTCATAAAAACGCAACAGATTCTTATCTTATTACTAATATAATAGCCCAGATCCTCCGGTAACGCTGTGACGTCACCAACAATAAGGCATGCTGCAGAGACGTTAAATAATTATTTCATTGTTGGGAACTAATTTCAGTAATTTTAGAATTTAAAAGTAGTGTCGTTCTAATTTCAATTTGATAACTCTAAAATAATTGGAAAATAAAATTTCCTATCTGATTGATATATTTCGCTATAGTCAATGGTTCGAGAAATTTTAAATTATATTAATCCCCGCATATTCAAATTGAAGGCTCGTTTTTTAATAGAAAGCAGTAAATTACGTCAGTATCATGCGAGTGATAGCTTGGACATAAATTATTATCTAGACACCAATGTGGCGATGTTGTTTGCTGCCAAAATTAATTAACCACCAGTGACGTGGGTACCATTCGTTCTCAACCGCCACCAGTTCCGTTAATTCCAGCTTACACGATGACTATCAGCAAATCACCGGAGCAAACTTTCGATATATTTGGAATTTACCCTGAATATTTCATCACATGGACAGCTCTATGTTGCTCTTTCAAGATCTAAGTTCCCAATCACGTTAAAATTTACACAAATACATCTGAAGTACAAGAAAATTATTAAGCCAACGAAAAATACTTCACACGGAATGTTGTTTACCAAAATTTTGAATAAAAAATATTTAAATAATATGTAAATAAAAAAATATTTCCTGTCTGCAAGCATATGTTTATTTTTATTTGTTTCAATCAATATTAAACATTTCTCTCATATATATCTATTTAAACGACAATTTTGAAGGGAAAATCTCTCGAATGAGGAGGCAATTTAGCTGACCCATCAAACCATGGCGGGTGATTTTTTCTAATATTTTATAAAGAGAATAGATTCAGAAGAGACATCGAATTAATACAATATTATTCTATTTGGTGACGATATCGGTTACTGTTAGGTACAAAAGAAGGCAAAGGTATGGGCACGACCAGTTGGAGGAATTGTACCAATCAGTCCTTTAACACTTGTGTAGCTATCAACGCAGTAATAGCCATGAGTTCGATATGAGTTAAACGTTACACAGCTAGTGACGGATGGGATCTGAAATTCAGCTCACTGAAGTCAAGTGGTTGTTCTTCGTCCTGCTTACCTTTCTGCTTAAAGAAATGAGAGATTTTTTGGAGGAGAAAAACGCTTACTTGTTGCCTATTCTTTCATCTTTTCTCTTTCCAAATTTCCAGATAATCTGGATGTATTCATTCCATTACATCGTGGAGTCTAGCAGACAGCGGCTGTCCTGAATCTCTTGTGGTGGTAGGTTGCTGATTATCCATCCTCACTTGAAAACTTTCATACCTTAAGTCAGAAGAAGCATCATCAAGTGGTTGAGTTAACGAAGTCAAAACCATCCAACAACTTCATCCTCAACCACAATCCTTTACCACAGCCACCACAGCCACCGAAAACAGCCTGCTCTCAAATCTGAGACGTCACATCCCAGAGGGCGTCCCTCGGTATCTAACGCAAATACCAGCACTTATTTTGCAACAGTCAAAATCTGGCCTTGGAGTATCATCGAAACTTTGTCCTTGAGCAGAAATCATCCAAACATTTTCAAAAGAATAGTGTGACATTACACAGTAAAAAAAAGAGATGCTCCTCATACTAAACATGTTTCAGTTGGGACAAATTTCCAGGACATGATGAAGCAAGTCAAAATCGACAACCTAAGTCAGAAATGAGTTCCATAGTAACATTCAGCCATGATTTCTGAAAGAAAGAAGACAGTCCTTATCCATCGCGAGCCACTCAGATGTAGCCACCAACGCAATGGGGGCATTATCATAGGATAGTGGTCACTTGAAGTGCCCCATTGGAACTCACAGAAGAGTTAGAAATTATTAGATGAACAAAATCTTAAGCATTTCGCTACCTTAAAAGAATCTCTACAAGGGTACACAACCAGGAGGCTCTGAAAGCTGTTTTGCTGATGGAGAAAAACACTAATAAATGAGAAGGTTCTTCACATCCTCACCCAAGCCGAAATTTCCCAATAATCATCATATCCCCACTTTAATAAAGAGCCTGAAGATTACCTGGCAGGTCCTCAAAACTTCTTCTGTGGTCTGTGTTTTGATGATAAAACACTAATAAATATGAAGGTTCTCCACCTGCAGGATCAAGAAATTCCAATAATCACATCATCATATTCCGTTTTAGAAAGGAAACCAGAAAGAACATTAGCAAGAAAAGTGTTCCATCCCTCATCCAGGATCAAAATTCCTATGTCAGCCAGATGCCATTTTAAATCAAGCAGCAGAGTTGCCTCTGGCTCCTCAACCAGAGGCATCAGCATGGTCCGCTGATGGGATTACAGGACTGACAAAACTTGCTTGACATAATCCATCCACATGGTCATCATATTCCTTTAATAAGAGCCTGAAAGGTGCCTGTGGGTCCCTCAAACTTCTTCTCAACTGTGGTCTGCTGATGAAGTAAAACACTAATAATAAATGAGAAGGTTCTCCACCCTTACGGAATCAAGAATTGTCATCATCCTTATTCCGTTTAAGAAAGAACCAGAAAGAACATTAACCAAGAAGAGTGTTCCATCCCCTCATCAGGGATCAAAAATTTCTAATAATCATCAGATACCATTTAAAATCAAGCAGCAAGGGTTACCTCTGGCTCCTCAGCCAGAGCCATCAGCATGGTCCACTTGATGAAGTTACAGGACTGACAAAACATGACATAATCCATCCACCTTTTCAGATCATCACATTTCTCATTTCAAAGAAGGAAAACGGTCGCTTGGCCATATCGAAAGAAATCTTTGATGATCCACAAACATCCTTTTCAATTGTTGAAAGAACCTAAACCTGAACCACTGGACGTTCGATGAAGTAGGACAATGCACAAACCCAGGTTTGGTTCAAAGGGCATTCAACAGAAGAGGCGAAGGAACCAAGAGCAGAATATAAAGTGGACCTTAGATGAGGTGAAAACCATTAAGCAAGAGGATTTGAAAGTTACTCATTAAATTATAAGCAATCATTCTCACCAGTCATTTCCTTACCAACTACCGCAAGAATCATTTTAACCTAGTGTACTTGACCACCAAGTACCCTGTTTATGTCCCAGAAATATACCCTTTCCAGCAAATATATCTCATGACAAGGACCGATGATGATGAAAATGATGTCATTTTCCACATTGTGCCATTCACTTATCTGAAGACAGCCAGATGGCCACAGAAAACAACAACGAGCATCGAAAACTGATAAACGGGAGTATCCCATATCAATACCTCAGTTTACTCACAGACAACAGATGAGTGTCATTGCTGACAGAAGGATGGATGCTGGAGATGAAGATGATTTGCGGTTTCAGATGGGACCCTAGATCCCCGCTCTGCCGTTCAAGTGAGCCATCTGCCAATAAAATTGGCGAAAAATGGCACGAAATTCAAGATTGACCACGATGTACTGTGAAACTTGATGATGAGGAAGTTACTGCTGTAACTCAATTGCCTGACGAAAGTGAAACAGACATCGGATCAAAGTAGCAACATTGGTGAGCATACTGAACCAGCAAAGTCACAGATCGAACAGTGAAGATCTCACATGAGGTAAAATCAGGATTCTAACTACACCATACGGAGCTATTCGTCCACCCATTACAGGTTTCGGCCTGACCAAAAGCTTTAGACATTGATAGGCTAAGCAAACCTGAATCCAAAGATAGATCTACTCACTTAATCCGAGAGCTCTGGATCGCATAAGAAGATACTTCAAGATCAGTGTTTAGTGTAAAGCAAAAAATTCAAGCTAAGCCTATCTGATTTAGCTTTCGACTTAAATTTCCACCAGGATAGTACAGCTGTTTCCAGAGGTAGAAGAGAAATCATTATAGGTTGTATGTCCAGCAGGTATGAGCTGAGGTGTAGGTTCCTTCTCATTCTGACGTATGGCCTTTAATAACCTCTTTTTTATTCGAACACAGCTGGAGACTTGGAAAGAAGACTGCTCATTTTGTCTTTGTTGTCCAAGAACTTTTAATGGGAATTTGGAACCTTTGTACAGGGTTTCGTTCACATCCCTAATTCTAGTGTTCGATAAATGGGTTAAAATAAACTTTTCCCTAATTGCACAACTAAGTAATTCTGTTGACAGAAATGTAATGTTCATTGGTACTCAATGGCAGCGGGCTGCCTTTTCTAACTTAATCTTTATCTTATTTTTTTTCATTCAATGTATGTTTTTTTATTGCCAAATCTTTCAATGTTATTTAGTATTTGTATGACTTAGCAAAACTATTGGATTCCTACTATGGTCTTGAGCGAAGGTGGGAATCAATGTCTTTGTTTTGTGTATATAAAGACGAAATAAAGTATTTGCCTTAAACTTTGTGTTCTTAGTAATTAAAAAAACCCATTTTAAAATTTTCATATAATTGAATACACACGGAAGATGTATTGTCCATGAAGCTTTTCCATGAAATCAAACTACAAACTGTTAATTGTTTTGGCCGATCATTGGTTCAAGAACTAATATTTAAAATTTTATACAACATTAATAAACTTGGAAATTTTTTTCACAAATATGGCAAAACTTTAAGTAGGGATATAGATATAATAAAACGATTACCATCTATACTTGATGACACATTTTGTGTGTGATGATGATGTTAGTATTAGAAATGATGATAAATAAATAGAAAATGATATTAAATTAGTTAAAGAAATAATTAAACCCACATTTGATTAAAGCTTTAGTCTAAGAACTAAAATTATATTATTGAGAGAAATATAGAAGGAAAAAAACTCACCAAATATTTCAGAACATTAAAATAACTATTTGCAAAGCAACTGCAGGATGCGCAGTGAATTCAAATTTTCAATCAGGGCTCAATTTTTCGAATATTACGTGAACATGATTTGATATCAGGTCGTGAAATGCGATCATATCTTTAAGATGTTTTTCTATCTGCTAACTTGTTACATAGGCTATACAATGGAATGTGTGCAATTCAACCACAAATTGATCATCTTAATATATTTGGCGATTGATTGGGTAGGGGCGAAAATTTACAGATATGCAAAGACCAGGGTATAGAAACTGAACAGCAAAATTTAAAATTTAGTTAAACAATTGGCTGTTGCACCAGATTGGCCGAAACTGTTGCTTTTTTTGTGAATTCCAAGTTTTGGGCAGCTAAGAACAATAATAATAATTTTCTAAAAAGTGGGGGGTGACTGTCCCCTTCACCCCCCCGGACTCACCGCCCACCATTTAAAATCAAACCCAGTTTGTCTCATTAATAATTTCTCTTGGATACTTCACTGTCTCATTACAAATACCTGCCTATTAGCTGCCTTTTCTGTATTTTTTTCCATCCTGTGTAAAGTTTATAATATAAAGTAACTTTCATTTTATCTTCACCAAATTAGGTTTACTTTTTTCATGCATGAGTAGACCGTACTCTAAATAAATGTTTCTTGTGCGATACATCGGACACGTAAAAATCTTTTAACTCAACCATATTTTACGATGAAGTAATGATATAAAGCAAAATATAATGCTAAATCTGGCCAGAAAATTATCATTGGACAGTAGCTATACTGAATCGATTAAAATATCCGCAATCTTTGAATGGTTGCCAAACAAAGCAGAAACGTGCTCTTATTACACGTTATCCTACCCACGAGATACTAACCATAATATTTTCAGCATATACAGTTTTGAATTTTGAATTTCCAGTGCAGGTATGCTGAAAAAATTTGAGTTGAAACAACGGACCAAATTCGGTGATTGAGTATTAATGGCGGCTTCCGATTCAAGTTGATTAGGATGGTTTGACTCAGTAATTAAGTACGTTGATAGCTTTTGTAGTATTAAGGCAGATACCGAGTTTCTCTCAAAGGCTCACAAAACTACACAAAACACTAAAGAAGATTAAACAGGTGATGAACCGTTGTACTCGAACCATAAACTACTGATTTCTCGCATCCCGAATGATGGATCACAACCAAATAGGTACTGAAACTATCATTATACGGGAAAATGTGGAATACTTTTAGCAGGATTGAACAAGTGCCTATTTTCTCAACGAAATAATGGACCCACGACCAGGTGGGTGTTGGAAAGTTCTTCACCAGGTAACACACTACAGAAGGAAAGTGTATCATGCTTTAAAGGAACTTCGTTCAAGGTAAAAAAAGACATGGCAATATTATCAACCCTTCAGTTCTATAATTTGTGCAATTAAATCATCAATGTTTTTCTATTAATAGGCGAAGCATTAAAGCGCTCTGTATAATACTTTAGCCATTTGTTTACATACTTTGTTTGAATTTGTTTTCAGGCTATATTTCGCGCCAGCAGCTTACTTTTCTCCCATTTGGGAAAAAAATGCGGGTTGAAATCAGTTAGTTTTTTACACTCTTAAAAACGCTGCCAAATCCCCTTAAGCAGACGGTGACTCCTGCACGGTAGACAAGTCATAAAGCTATACAGGTGGCCGCAGCAGTAGCTTTGGCGACTTAGCTATTCAGAAGTGTGTATAACTTCCCAATTTCCAGCAAATGCTGAAAATACGAGAACATTTCAGCGGAATCTTATGAATCCGCTGGAGTGTTCTCCTTTACTCGGAACGTTTTTGTTCTTAACTTTCATATAGTGAATAGAATTTATTTGCCTGGAATCCTTTCTTGAACCATTGTGGACAAAAACAGTTGCTTCAGCGACGTCTTTAGGTTACATCGTGTACACATCATATATGAATGTAGCAACAGTTGAAATCGAAAGTTGCCAATTTTACACACTCTGCACAATCATAAAACAATAGCAATCACTGCACTTCATTGATGCAAGTCGCCAAGATAATTAAAGGAAGTATTAATACTTGCATTAGCGGGTGACTTGGCACTATTAGATGTTGTACCAAATTCTAGATTTCAGCCAAGATATGATTGCTCTTTCAAGGGTTGGTCCAAATTTTGATACAAATCTGATCGAATAATATGCCAAATGTCCATCGATGGAGACGTTTTGTATCATTTCAACGTAAATGAACATCAGACTGGTCTTCCCTCTGATTTTGCGATTTTGGAAGAATCTCTACAATTTTGGCCGTAAAACCATGATGACTAAATTTCATTGGTCTAGCTCCTTCCTGTTTCTATATTACAATGTGTTTGCAGGCAGGCAAAACAACAGGGGAGTGGTCTAAAGCCTGGAGATTCATAGTGCTCAAGATCAGAGTTTCTGATGATTTGCAACTTTCTAACCTTACTTCTTGTGCTCCCGAAAAGTAAAAGATTTGAAAGGCTAAGGCTAAGGTCCTTTTTTGTCTGGAGATATAAGGAAAAGCACATTTCGTCCTCTATTTTTTGTGGGATTAGAGCTGCAAAGAGTAAGAGAAATTGTGCAGGAATGCAAATAATGAGCTTTCCAACAAGGTGTTACATGCACTCTTAAAAGTAATTGAAATTTCAGGTGTGTGTGCTTGAAAATCCCTTTCTAACATCTAAACAATTTAGCAGCTATGAAAACCTTTCAGTGTAAAATTTGTTCGTTTTGAAAGGGGTGTACACGTCTAATTTGAATTTTCTTTTCTATCTCCTAAATGAATTACGGGAAATCAATTGCAACCTCCCACCATTTCCACCCCTTTCAGCTGGATAGCTATCTACAGAATATTTAAGTTTCACCGTCCTTACAACGTTTCCCTCTATAGTTAAGGCCCAATCAAAATGCACCCTATGGTTATCTATTTCACAAGATAACATGCATAAATATACATATATATACAGGGTAGAACCCCTTTAATCGAACAAGTGGGACCCGGTGCCTGTTCGTGATAAAAAACTTTCAGTTAGAAATTCCGATAAAAATGAAAAGAAAAAAGATGTGTGCTTCTAAAATGTAAGTTATAAAGTACTCAGTACTATCTCTTCAATTCTCTTTTACTCAAAAGCAATAGGATATCTCTCCCTTTCATTTAGAAATAATGGGAGGTACGCTCCTGTGTGACCCCTTATCTTACAGCGAATTGCATTGGATTTCTTCCAATGTAGTACAAAATTATGCATACTGAAAAAAGTCCTTTTTTTGTTTTTTAGTATGCATATTTAGAGCCTATCCTTTCAGGTAATCTTTTCGATTGCATATAATTTTCGAAAATAAAATCGGTTCGGATTAACCGGAATTTGATTAGCAGGGTTCTACTCTACTTACTTATCGCGCAGCTAAAATTTTCATAAATTACCTAAAACCTGAATAAGTTATCTAAGTTCAGTAAATAAAATGCATTATACTGACATCTCTAATTGTTTGGAGATAAAATATGTTCCAATTAAATTTTTTTCAACAAAGAATGAGGCTTCTTATGGTTACTTTTTCAGAAATAAACTTCATTTTAGGAATTGAAAGATTTTTTGCTTTCTATGAAGAAAGGATAAAAAAAAGGACAGAAGTAAAATACACTCAGTTTAGAAGACATAATTATTTTTTAACCTTTATTTCATCTAGTAATCAACAACAAAGAAAAAATATCAATAGAATTTTCTTAATACACTGCGTACGAAAACATTTTACAAGGATTAGTTATTTTTTTATGATAAAAAAGTAAAGTAATGTTAATGTTAGCTCTAAAACAGACAAAATGAGCAATTTTCTGATGTAGAGCCTCAATTGTTGTAAACTTGAAAGTTGGCAGAAATGTTTCTAGCATAACATTCATCGATAATATTTGAAGTGTAAGGGAATTATTAGTTGGCACGTTTTGTCGGGAAGGGGCAAAATTCCCCTCAATTTAGCAAGTAACACATGTCCACTTTGCTTCATTAACTTCGAGTTGTTGTTATGTTATGGATTAATGTTGTATCAAAGAACAGATAAGAAAAGGTTGCATTTTTTCTGTTTATTACTATAAGGACATTTTTTTTAGTAGTGGGTATAATAAAATAACTTTGAGATTAATTTAAGAAAAAATTCATTTACTTAAAGACATTATTTTGTTAAAGTAATTTTATTAATAATTAATTACAAGCCATGACACTTCGTTGTATGGTTTAAAGGATAAAAATGATAGACATCAGGTTTTTGTTTCATTGAAAAAATTTTGGCGAGAACTCATACCAACCTAAAAAAATACATTTAAATTGGAAGAATCTGGTGGAAGTACCACTCCCATGGCTTGTAGAAAGGAGTTAAAACTTGATTGACTATCAGTAACGGTTTGGCGCCTAAATTTTATTTAATGAAATTGAAAAACCAGTTACTAACATAAAGTAATTCGATCAGAAGATATTAAGAACTGAAACTGAGCATCAGAGTTTACCGTTAGAGATCAGAGGTGGGGAACGAATGATTCTATATTGAAACATCTCTCTTCTGTGGCGTATTAACTCACTTCCACGACATAAAAAGGGTTAAAAGGAGACTAGTCATTCATGGCCAATTTATTTTCTTCCGTAAAAGCAGACTTAGCAGGTTTTGGTCGGAAAGCACCAGGAAAAAGCGCAGCAAATAATTCTCATCCACTATACTCTGTTCCGTTCTGTAGTACTCTCAGTTAGAATATTATAGAATGTCTCGACAGAAGATTTCGATCATACAGCCCTAAACAATAAAACTCTGAAGTCCTTTTAACTTGCCATTGCAAATTTCAGAACCGATCGGCGTCTATTACACATTTTGAACGATTTTCTACATCCCAAGTCAAAATTGAGATCAGATAATTTTAAGACATACATCCTTAAGTGGTGGTAAATTGAAGCTGAGGTAGGGTAGTATTGAAGTATCAAACGAAATATGTGGGGAAATCCTTTAGGAATATTTCGGACTAGCGACATCTATATAGAAAGTAACTTTTGAACTATTTGAAGATATAGACACTTTGTACGCTTACCACATTATACAGCGTTGTCTGCCCCAAACAGTGTTTGAATTTTTTACATTGGCGCTTTTTTTGAGGATTCGCCTTCGGCCCTTACCAGTTATTTACAAGTTGCATTCGATAATACTTATCTTAATAATATATGATAATTTCATAACAATAACCTTAAAATATTCTGTTCATTTGACTATTTACCCAACTACCGAGTTAATGTGGCGGCCTTTCAGTATAAAGGTTTCCCCACCCTCTGGTATATGTAAGTAATTAGCATTTTTTTTATTTTCTACGAAGAGTAGTAGTTGTTCTAATTAGCATAAAAGTCTTTTATTACAGTCTTCAGCTGTTGACTTTCTAAAGAGTTAAGGTTTTTAGATTAAACGTTTTTTTTTTTACAGGATGACATTAATTATTGAGCTATGCAATAAAAATAAATTTTCAAAACTACTAATGAAATTTTATTCAAAATTTTAAAGTAACTTCTCAGATATTCAGTTTAGTTATGACATGTTCGATATACTTGCACCATCAAATGGCTATGGCCGTGGCACAGACAAGGCAAAATTACGAAATCGCTGACCGTGTCGATTAACGATGTCCCAAGAAACACGTTCCTTCTTTTGACCATTTTTTTTTTCTCCTGAGAGGGGGGGTACAGAGTATGATCCCCACTTCCCTCTGATTTTCTGGAATTTCGCATCAGGGTGTTTTGACCTTTTTAAGTCGTCGTAAACCGAACTCTCCCAGTGAAGGTTTTGGTTGACCAATGGCTTTGAGTTGGGGGGACTTGGAAAGAGATTTTTTTTTGGGAGTTGCTGACAGATCAGATTTGGACGAAACGGTTGGATGTAAGGGGTGCAACGCATGTTGACCAGACCTTCGGGTTCGCCGCGGAGCGAAGATGTCGTAAGTTGTTGGTTTTCGCTAAATAACGCAAACTTTGTGGCCAAATTTATTTGATTCGGTGTCTGTTCGTCAGTCAGAGGAATTTTGCTGACATCTCATGCAGAAATCAAATAATTGGATTTATTTGAATAGATACGGAGTCACAAAATAAGAGTTAACCCTGAAACTGAAGGGAATATCAGATGTAAATTCACCAATCTTGACCAGCGGAAATGCTACATATCCGTTGAAGTGGTTTAAAATGTAGTTCAGTCCACGTGAAAAGAATGATTAATCAAAAAAATGAATCTTTTCTAGAACTATATTTGCAAAACAAAAAATTTGAAGTAACTCTGTTTGTGCTACTTGGTTGAATTTTGTAGAAGGTGCAGTGGGAAATGTTTATTGTTGAAAGGAAGAAATTGATTCCGGCATTATTGTTTCGTGTCATGGAATGATATGTAAAATTTGATGAAATAATTAATATTTTAATCAAGATAAATTTCAAGCGAATGATATTATTTGTTAAAAGTAATTGTTTTTTTAATTGTGATGAATTATTTCGGTGTGATGAATAATTGCATTAAAATGACATGTGGTAACAAAATGAATTTTTTTTATGTGTGTGTGGTGACTGTGCAATGTGCACAAATACATCATTACCATGAAATAATGATCTTTATTAGTTGTTTATTTTTTTTCGTCAAGATGTTGTTTTTTGCGATATTGCGTTTATCCAGCAAATGGCTGAAATTATGCTGTTTAAATTATGTTACATAAATTTATTTTTATAATTCTACAATACCATAAAATAAAGAAGACTAGTAATCCAAAATAAATGCCTGAATGATGTGTGTCTCTTAAAAAACTCTGATTGAAGTATATCTGCAAATGTCTGATTGATGTATCTCTTAAGAATTGAATGGTGTTCCTCATGCTGACGCGACTTCCCTTAAGCGTAGCCTGGATGAACTCTAGGTTATAAAATAACCACAATACCCGATAAATTTGTGTGGCTTTTTGATTGAAGCTTTAGAAGTGGGAGCTTTTCTTATGTATAATAAAATAAATGGAAAATTAAAGATAAGAATCAAAATTATCAACACAACAAATTTATTTTGTGATGATTGAAAGCACTTGGCAGTCATTTTATAACTAAAGAACTTAAAAAAAACAAAATTTCAAATTTACACTTTTCTTTCCTAATTTCTAATGGATGAGTTGTGATTTTTTTTAAAAATAATTATTTAAAAGTAAAAATTTTTAATAGACCACGTTTTTGAAACAATTTAAAAGTATAAAATATTCTAACCCCATACAGATTTATAACCCCATACATATTCAAAACGAAAACGTGGGGCACATGTAATAGATAATTGATGTATAAATAGTTTATTTCAGTCACTAACAATTTTATTGCAATGGAAATGATATGAACTGTTGTGTAGGTTTTTCTCAACGACAGCTACTCCCTACACTCCTTACTATTATTGCATGCTTACGTTTTCGTTTTATCTAACAGAGTTATAAACTCAGTAATAAGAATATTTATACACAATGCATCGATCTAAACTATTTCATCAATTTTATAAACTCTGCCTTCTGTAGTATTGAAATTTTGCAATCGATTTTAAACATCTTGATGAGATTATGACGGAGACATGTGACAGAATTTCAGGTGTATTTCAGTTTCTCTTCTGATCGTAAATAAAAAAATTATTATTTTCGAAAAGTAAGTTATGTGACGCAGAGACCTTTGAGATATAATGAAAACGTACTGCGCATGCAAGATAGCATAGTAAATATGGGGTGCTTCGATGATCCCCGCCATTGCATCCATATACCAAGAACAAAGTCTGTAATGTTAATAGTTTCTATAATGAAAAACGTACTGCGCATGTACGCAAAGATATAGTGAAATATAGGGGTGCTTCGATGATCCCATGGGTCAATCACACTAGACAAGTCTGTAACGTTAATAGTTTTCGAGATAATGAAAAAAAAACGTACTGCATGCATAAAGATATAGCTAAAATGTAAGTTATTCGATGGTCCCATGGTCCATCCATACTAAGAACCAAGTCTGTAATGTTAATAGTTTTCGAGATATGGCGAAAAGAGCTTATTACTGCGGATGCGTCATGCAAAACATGAAATGACAGACAAACGGACAGTTAGACAAAAGAAAGCGAATTAATAATGCATTTTGTCATCTAGTTCTGAACTATGTTTAGAAGTTTCAAAATCTCCAGCAGCTCGTCGGAAGTTAATTTTAAAATCCATCGATCAGCAAGATTTGTACCGAGCAAGACAGACAGACAGGTAATAAAAACGTGATAAAACAATACCCATGGTTCAAAAAATTCTAACTTCTACCGATTCATAGATACACAGTGATTTTCTCAACAATGCATAAAAGTATGAACACAAGATTTGAGATTTGTAAGACTAACGTTGTAAACAAATTGAATTATACATAGAATTTTAACAATGCCTTCATGAATGGTTCTGGGATATACATAAGAACATGTTCAGAAAAAATTTAAAATTTTAAAAGGGAGGCGCCACCTCATTAAAATAAACACACATGAGAAAAATCATCAAATACACTTCAAACTTAGCTAGTTGTGAGATAATCCTTACATTCATTCAATTTAAAGGTTGTCATGCCATCTACTTTACCTATACATCAAATTTTCAAATTGCCATTTGTAATCATCATGTAGAGATACTCTCAACACTTTCACTTATGTAAGATGCAATTAAATAGAATCCATCTCAAATTTAATAGCTGCACACAAAGTAGCA
>BGPR01004178.1:40523-71222 GCA_013235015.1 Araneus ventricosus | reverse complement strand
CAAAGTTACGCTGAATATTTTCGAGTTATTGCTTACCTTTTAATTACTTAAATTAATTGCACCTGAAAAAGGCCAATGCGCACCAAAATAAAAGCCAAATTCTCGTGTCTAGGTTCTGCGGTTGGGGCTGCAGATCGCCATACACGAGATCGAATATTACCCCAAGTTTTGCTATTATTAGAAAGATTTATTTTAAAAATTCAAGAATAACGCCATTTGCGTCACGGATAAAACGTTATTGCAGGCATGTCAAATTTGGCGGGATTACTGCAGGTTTCTAGTACGCTTCCCGCAGCTCTTAAAAAAAAAATTCCTTGCAATGCTCTTTCAGCTCATGATATCGAGCTGTTGGTTGGTTACTGGGTATAGCTTTCAGTAAATCTTCATCGGAATGCGACGCCTTTTCTTTCAATATTTGGTTCTGGTTTGGTTATCTTCGATTTCATCATTTCGAATTTGGCAGAGAAAAGAGATTGTCGCCTTCAGTCATAGTCACTACGGCAAATATCGGTTTGAGCAAAATGATCCCGCATTTATTTCTAACATGAAAGTTGATGTCTTCATTTGAAATCGTAATCTCGCGTCGAAAATATTGGGCAGTCGAAAGTCGACAAGTTTGGAATGCTGATGGTCTCAACATAAATGAGAAAAATTCCAGAATTGTTGCCACAAAATTAATAGCCTGGTATAGTACAAATTGTGCCAGCCGAAGGTCGACGTCATGGTTGAGCTGTTACGCTGTCTCGTGAGCATCGTTGGTGCCGAAAGCACTCTTCAACCATTTCAGTCAATTCGTTTGCGAATCGAATTTTCACTGCCGGTGTTTAAACCCACGTTCATAAATTACCATCATTCTATTCTTTCGTTTCTTTTTTTAAAACTCAGCCGGTTTTCGCCATACTAAATGGGTCCGTAGTTCTTACCTTTCGCTGTACCGAAAATCGCATGAATATTTTCTTTCGAGTGTCTCATCATCATAGAAATAGTGGTCACCGAACGTATCGCACACTTGACAGTCAATCGTTTCACGATAGCCGCATGCGCCTGGTCCTTCATTATCAAAATAGAATCGACAATAAATAAAGGTCTTCGTTTCAGTTTTACCACGAATTAAAAACAAACTACTAAATACTGTAGAATGAGCAGCCTGGTTGAATAAATATGCTCCAGAATCGGCTTAAAAAAACTTTTTAAATTATTGTTTGCGACTCATCATTTTACCATAAACAGTAAATAATATTTTATCCGGGCAGATAGGTATTTTACCCGTTGAAATTACTCATTCTTTGACTGGCATAACCACAAAGCTCATGAGTTCAAGAACGCAAAGTGAAGCCGCCCGCCAGGGGTCACAAGTATTACCGCGCCCCATGCGTTCATTGGTTTTATCGATTGGGAGCATTTTTTCGTGCATGGCTAGCAGGCTAAGATACTAAGATTAAGATATATAGACTCTGGCTTATATGTAAAATTGTTCGTCGTACCGAAGATATAGGTATTGCAAGAGTTAAATGCTTTTGCCTTCAAGAGAAACGAAAATGTGAGGTTTTCAGTTCTCATATTTTGTGCCCTGAATCCTCCCCATGAAGTTTAAACAGTCTCCGAATACCAAAAGCATACTATAAATTAAACACACAATTAAATCATTTGTGATTTATAATCCTTGAGTTGCTGAAAATAGCTCATTTATCACCATCGAGCTCATCAGAAACTACAAATTTTCGGTAACAAAAAATGCCAAATTTTCTTTTCGAATATACTACAAATTAGCAATTTCCTCTGAAAATTAGTTTGAAGTAGTCAGCAGCTCAAAAGGATATCAGTGACGAGAGATGACGCACAGTACCAACAACGTCTATTCAGGTACAAGTTCGTAACACCGCTTTATCTGCAGTAACAACGTTATCCTTGTTTATTATTAGTAGAGATAAAGATTGTACCATGCCTGCCAAAAGCCGTCGCACAGCTATTCGATAAGTAAAATTTTTATATATTCTTTCCTTAAAAATGATATTTTGCTTCGTCATTTTATAGTTGCTTCGACTTGTTGTTTCACGAAAATGCAATGCGTTTCGCACGACCAGTCAAGTTTAAAATAATAATGTAATTTCTCGTTAACAGATGAATAAAGTCCGTGCCTATAATATATACATACAGCTTCTGGTTTGGGCGAATACTTTCAAAATCTGTCCATTACCTGTCACATTTCCGTTGGTTGTGCCGCTATCATCACATAGGATAGCAAGCAAACAGCTCATCCAGCCGTTCAGCTTCTCGGTTTGCCTTAGTTTTTTATTTTAGATGACATTCATTGAAGATGTTGTTTGCTTCAAGAAAAAACCGTTTTTTTAACGGTGGTCAGATGACACACTGTCTTCTATTTTAAATTAATATCTGATTACGTACCGTCTTTTGTTGATGGCATTTTGGCCTATTATATTTCATACAAAAGGTATCTTGATAAAGTTATCCAGTTGAGTTTTTTCTTTCGGATTTCATAATTCTAAAATATAATCATCAAAGTTCAATTTTCATCGATTACAATATATTTTCACTGCATTACGGTATCGAGAAAAGATTAGAATTTCGTGTCGACAAAGTTAGTTCATAATGAGTTACCCTTTTTCAATATTTGACTTTCTTGCTATAAAAAGTCAATATTTTTTTGCCGATACCTCTCCCTGTTCATGTTTTGCCATAATATATAAACATATACTTGCTCAGAAATTAAAGACTACGTTAGTAGAGTCATATATCAAATTTGTTTTGTTTAACCATGTTTACCTGTCATTTTGTTATTAACAATAATAATGATACAGTGTGCAGCTTGAGTTTTGCGCCAAAATAAGACAGCAGCTTGGTTAACAAAAACATATTATGCACAGTAATGTCATTACTGACATACTGAAAGCAGTAGTATTTGAATGATATTTTTGCTTAAATCTTATATTGCTTTTATGAACGACAAAATATTTTAAACAGATGAATTTAAAAAAAGAAACGCCTCGTCAAGAATGGCCCGCTGAAATACTGAAATTTTAACATCACTAGGTGGGGTTTAGCATAATGGACATTGCTGCGTGACAGGAAGGTTTACGGTGAAGACGAAGCGTTACCAATAGAATTGCTCGAATGAATTTTCGAAAAGAAAGAAGGCGTTATAAAAAACACATGAAATAGTTTTAGCCCTCGACAAAATATTCTCAATTGTAATACAAAATAAACTTAAAATTTATTCCGCCGATATTAAATGCCTTTATTTCAACCGTGATGTCACATGTTGTTCTCCTTCTACTATTAGTCACTTCAGTATCATCATGTGACGCCCCAAACCAAACAATATTTTGAAATGTGCAATAATGTCATAATACATGCTAATACTTTCATTTTCATTGAAAAAAATATCTGACCAAATGCATGGCGTCGAAGTGTTCTTTCTTTGTTGTAGTTCAGTCTTTTCATCTTATTGCTGCCGAACGACTGTTTATTCAAGAACATGGTCGTTTGAACTTCGAAATACAGGTGCTCGCCAAGAGCATGAACGCTTCGCCTCTACGCAGTCGCCAAAAAAAAGAAAGTTATGGATTTAATTTTTCAGAGACGCATTCACACAAATTTCAAGAAGTTAAACGCCCCATATACTACTTATTCTTCATATGCATGATAACTCAACCTTATGTGCAGTTGCAATAATTCGAAATTGAATAAATGACACCAATGTTGTTCGGCAAAAGTTGAAATTATTTTGCCGAATAATGTCGTTATATGAATTGACATAAACAGAGCTTATCGAAAGTTAATTGAAAAGTTCGAAGGTCAAAATTTGAAATAAAGGCTTCATAACTCGTTATTTTCGTCGCGACATTCTAAACTGTCACGGTGTGGGGCAGCTTATTTGGCTAATACCGTGCCACCAGTAACAATCGCTATTACAGCAATGGGTCACCGTGTAGAGATTACCATAATTGCCAAATACACGTTTATAAGCAAAGATTTGAAAAACAACATTACTCGTTTACAGAGGCTCAAAAGTACCGGTATATTCATTGATTAATGAATAGGTGCCTATCCAGGTCAATTAAAAAAAACCAATACTAACAGGCATTATCAATAAGATTCATACCTGTCTAACAAATACGAAATATTTTTAAAACATGGTAAAACTTTTAAGAAATAATAATCGTAACGTAAAAGCTTTTAGATTCATAAAAGTCTTTTCTCATTGAAGTTAAAAAAAATGGCTACTTGTCAATGTCAGTATCATTATTTTAAAATGGTTGTAATGTAAAGAAAACAAGTCATCAAAGCATTCGAAAATTCTGATTATTTTCTCTATTCGGTAGTAGGTAAATGTCTTCTAATGCTTACATTAGAATTTGTCTCATTCTGCTACAGTATATGGTAAGGTCGACCGGCAAATAGTGAAGATATTTATAATTAGAAAATTTGCAAAACTGTTTCGGCGGTTTAAAGTTTCGTTATAGTTTCACGAGCTACTGGTTTCACTGAAATCCACTGAAGAGTTTCAGAGTTGCCGGATAGCGTAGCGCCCGCCCGCAGCCCTTGACAAAGAAAACGGCAGCCAGTCAGCAAAACAAATGCAATAAACCCGAACGGTCAATATCTATTTGCAGATGGAAAGTTAGCCCTGGCTCATTTTTGCCTGATGATGCACACGGCAGCGGAAGAAGAAAACGAGAATCAGGTGAGGTGTCTCGTGCGGGCCGCATGTCAGCATCGACTGTAATTTGGCATGGGATAAGACCATGCCTTTATCTAAACAGAGTTTTCAGTTATTATCATACTGAATGAGTCAAAATTTTGGGCTGGGAACAACTTTTTATCAGATGACATCTAAAGTTACCACGGCTCTCAAAACTGCTTCGTCTTTAGTACTGTCCACAAAATTGAAAACATCACTACCTGCCGTATTAAACTCGGGTCAGAACATATTGGAGTATAAACTGGTTAGAGCAGTAATGATGAAAGAATGCAGAATTGATGACGAACAGCAAAAAAATTAGTGAAATTCTCAAACGCTAAAAGTTGTTGAAGTTAAATATCAACTTACTAAATATTAATTAACGAAAATTATAATATTTGTCATTGTAGAGATTTTTTAAGATAAAATTTTTATACTTTCGTCGATGATTTCAGTGTCAAAGTTGGTTTTTAAAGAGCTGGCGTGTTTCATTAAGAATAGATTATGTTATTCTTATTAGCTGAATGGCTCATTCTGTACATTAATTTTAATAATGGATACTCATCATTGAAAAACGTAAGTGTAATAAACACTTTGGGAAGTCAATGTTTATTTTCACGAAACAAAATTACCGTTATGTCGTTTCAGAAGTTTCGGCATTTGTTTCAGCTTAACGGCAAAATTTTATAGCAATAAAAATGGTTTCACAAAATACCTCATTCATTACATTGTTAGGCAAAGAATGCTGATGCTCGTGGAAAATATGAAATAGTTTATTATTTAGTATCTCTTCGAATGAAAATTTAAATGTACCAATTAATTAGATTTTCTGTCATTTTTTATCTTTTATCTTCAAGAGCCTATTAACCGCGATATTACCCCTTTTTTCACGGCAGAAGGCAGTGTTTTCGCTATTTTATTATTTGGAAATATCAAATATCTCGATAAGAATACCGGGTTTGCGCCAGTAGATGACGGCACCGTAACAACTTTCCTTACATCTTCCTCATACCTGCTTTCAGTTTACTATTTTACCATTTCGCTTGCTGGACAAAAGCGCTCCCGCTATCTCTTAGTAGCGTATTTCAAATTTTCTCGTTATTGAATTTCATCATTATATAGTGGAACGTTTTTTTTGACGCTTAAGTCAGCAACCTGTACACATCACAATGATTTGCAAATCATTGGCCTTCAGCTACCATTTAATGCCGTGCAGAAAAGCTCCTAACACTACACTGACGCAAGAATTTGGGCACGAAATGTTATAAAACACGAATTAATAATTGTTTAAAAAATGAATTGGGATCTTCATTTCAATTGGTCAATTCAGGCACTTGTGTTAGAGTTAAAGAGAGTTTGGCACCTTTTGCAGCACGGCCCTTTAGAGCCGAATGATACGCTCACTGGGAAAGCGCAGGTACCAAAACATAAGACCGAGTTACTCACTCGATTTCAATGACCGCTTGTAACCAACGATGTGCAGTAGTCAAATGATAGATGCGAATGAGAAAAGACAACCCCGTAGTAGCCGAACTATTCATCATGTGTTCTTTTCACGGTCACCAATATCTCAAGACGTCAATGGGATTCTTCCTCAATAAAAAATTAATATACGTGAAGGTACGTTCTCGAGAATGAAAAATCAAAATGGTCAAAAAATCCGGAGTATTGAGGAGCATAATGAAGCAAACAAGTGTAGTATCAGTGATCCATGGTGAAAATCATGATGAATATCATTCACGCTCTGCAATACTCCTGAATATGATTCTAATGAATGGCAAAATGAATAAAGCCAGGTGAATTTATAACGTGTTCAACAGCGTTTTTTGCCTGCACCTGCCAACACTGAAAGTCGTGGCCGGTGATAATTAAAATTTCGACTACGCCAGCCAGCAGAAAGTACATAGTGTAAACAACCATGCCGGTCATTCTGTCCCACCTGCTTAATTCTCCTTCATGGCAGTTTCGTCAGTACCAATTATTTTGGAACAGAATTGCTTTACAAACAATGACGCGCTCACCTCATGTCAACAAGCAGTTATTTATAGGCGTTATTTCATTTATAATAGTGAAACAGTCAAGAGATTTTGTACGTTGCCTTCATTGGTCAGCAGAGCGTACCATGGAGCCGAAAACTTCTTGCCGTATCATTTCAATTACCCGACGCACCACTGCCCGCAACAGAACGTCAACGATAGTACGACGTTATTCTCGTTAAAGCCCAACAGAGTCGCAAGTAGCCTGCCGGCTTGTCAATTACGGGTTTCTACAGTTTAGGTTTCTCACCATGCTACAATATCTCCATCTCCAATACCTATCTCCATTTGCGGTACTTTATAGACTTCATACATTTGAACATAATTTACTCTTGCTATCATTGCGAGTATGTTGCTACCTTAAAAAGCGCTTGCTAGTGGAGCTCATACCCTCTCATTTACGTCGGTCGTAGTTTTCCATATGTCGTCGAGTTGTCACGATTGCTGGCGATGCCAAAGCCGAAATTACCATACTCCAGCGCACTAAAATTATTACAGCTTAATTGGTCTCGAAGTTCGTTGCAAGAAGTGAAGAACACTTCCTCGGTCACATCAGCCGAAAAGATTACATCAAAAACGTTGACCCGGCATGATATAAATTGCGCCATTAAGAAAACACTGAAGAGGTTATCAAAATCTTCAGATGCCGCACTTTTCTTATATACTTATTTTTGACCACTGGCAAGTTTTCAAATAATATTGTTCGGTGACTGTTCTTTCAATCATTCTTGACACTTTCCTCTTAAAAACTGCGTCCGCACCGAAGAACAATAATTAATCAAATCGGTCGGTAATCGTTGTCGCGGAAAGTGTCTGTGGGTTTATGAAAGATAAAGAGAATCACACAGATAAGTTTAGCCTGATTACTGTTAGACGTAGTTATTACGAAACGTAACATCAATATGAACAAAACAAAATACCATAGTTCTCTGTAAAATAAAATGTATTGTATAATACTTATATAATATTTACCAGTCACTTTTCATTGTCTCGGCGAAATGTGGGTCATTGCACGAGGTAGCAGATTTCTTAGATGGAACAAAATTATAGATCGTAATTTAGTTCTATGCTGGCGAAGAAGAATGGAATAAAGGTTTAACTGACCTCAAAGTTTGTTTCAGATCTTGAATACACATACCGCCACGTCGCAACCGGATTATTTTAATGCAAAAGCTCATGAAATATGAGAGAATGGGCCCGTGGCAATGGCGAGTGATGCGTCTTTCCTGTTTCAAGGATCTGAGGAAACTTGAGAAGCGATCTCGGTGGATGTTTCTTCCGAATTAAACTCCTATTCCATTCTCCTTGCCAGCTAGCGAAGATGGAATTTTTAATGATACTTTTGAGGAGGCTTTTTGGAGCTAGGTATTGCTGGAGTCCTAGGATGTGAAGCCTGATTCGTGCTAGAATCTGACGCCTGACTTGGCTTTTTGGCCTACAGTTGCTTTAATATCCCCGAGTTGAATGGAAGTGACTGAGCAGAATGGTTTGGATTATATAACGAAATCCAATCTGTACACACTATGCACATTTTATTTTCGCGAATTTGCTGTTGTTTTGTTTATTCTATATTGATGTTACGTTTCGTAACTGCGTCTAACGTTAGTATTTAGTATTCTTCAAACAACTCATCAATGAGTCATTTTCATCTGATTCTCTTTGTGTTGAATTGATTAATCTTTTTTCATAAGCCCGCAGATGAGCTCACGTGACTCGTAATTGCCGGAAATATGATTTATTCATTATTCTGTGAGATTTCCAGTGCGGGTTGCAATTAGCCGAAGTTTTTAAGAGGAAAAGTACAAAGAAGTGAATTAGAATTAGTCTGAATATCATTATTTAAAACTTTACCGAATGGTTAAATAAAATTATATAAGAAAAGGCACATCTAATGTAAGATTTGTGCCTTCCAAGTGTTTTCTAATGAAGCAGAACTATATCATTTGATTAAAACGTTTTGAGTATCCTTTTTCTATTTCAGTCTGAGCCGGAGATGATTCTTTCACTTCGTACTGACTTCGGGATTGGTAACAGTCAGGTAAACACTGGCATAAACAGGTGCGTAAGATTACAAATGTAATTCAACTGAAGAAGATATCGCTGTAATCAGTGACAACCGACAGTATATGGAAAACTACGAATGCGTAATAATCAGAGAATTATAGGGAAAAGCTCCACAACTTAAAAGCTGCTTTAAAAAATTATAGCTTATGCCTCACGAATGCTTAAAATTAAATTATTTCAAAATGTATGAAGTCCTATAAAGTACCACAAAATGGAGAGATTATGCTGTGAATAAGGATGTGCCAACATAGATTTTGAACTCGCTTCTCGGCTAACACTGAAGCCAACAATTCATAGCCATAGGCTAATTGGTGGGAACTGTAAAATTCTGCATTTCTTTGTTAGCAGCAAGTGATCTCATAATGTTGGTACATTCTTGATCTACCTGGGTGAGAATGAGATTAAATCAGGTGGTAAGATGATCCCAACAAAGCGTTATCAATAGGTACACTCTACTGACTAACAATGAAACCAGCAATTTTTCAAATCATCACCAACCCTGGTTTCGCTATTACTCAATAGAGTGCACCATGTGAAAATAACCTTGTTATTACTGGGGTGAGAATGCGTCTACATTGTTTCTTAAAGCAAAATTCTGTTCAAATATGTGAGTACTATTAAGTACCTAGAATGAAGGGAGATTAAAACAGGTGGGATGAGAATGTGCCAACATAGTTGTTTTAAATATGTGCACTCTACATGGCTAACGTGAAATCAGCAATTTTTGAATTATCACCAACCGGTGACTTCAGTGTTATCTAGTAGAGTATCTACGGGCAAATAACCTTGTTGGTACATTCATTCCACCTGGCACAATTCAGCTTACTCACAGTTCATTAGATCATATTCAGAATTATTTTAAAGAGCGTGATGATATTCATCTAGTTTTCACCATACTATCAACTTGAGTTGTCACGATTATAGTTCCCTTGTTTGCTTCGTTATGCTCTCATGTACTTCAGTTTTTTATTGTTTGATTTTTTCATTCTCAGGAACATCACCTTCACGATAATTTTGTGATGAGAGGGCGCCAAAGTCCCACGTGAGTCGTCTGGATGTGGTGTGCAAAGACCACATGACAGTTCACATGTCTTCGAAGAGCCTTTCTACGGGTTGTCTTTTTCATTCCTGAGCTCCCCGAACGGTGCATCACATGTTGGACCTAGCAAGCGCAGGAGTGAAGGATACATCATTCCAAATCAGGTAGAGTCAATCCATGTATTATTTATCAGTGGTTTTGAAATTACCTGCACTCTCTCTTGAAGACGCTGCGAGACAGTAGCGCATCATCCAACTTAGGAGGCCATGCCAAAAAAAGATACTTAAACTCTTTAACTTTTAAATTACTTAGATTATTAATTAGAAAAATGATCCAATTCATTTTTTAAATGATAATGTAATTCGTGTAATTTTTTACTCTTTAATTTCTATTACCCAAAATTCTGTATTCAGTGCAGATGTTGAATTTCTGTATTTTGACACATTAAAAATTAATGCGCTGAATTTAATGTTATCAATTTGAATGCAATTATGCACAACACTGTCGCTAAAAGTGTTGTCAAAACATATGTTCCCTTTCCTCGTCGTCTAGCAAACACCTACGTTATGAGAGTAAATGAAGTTAAATAAAAGAAGAAAAAATTATTAAAAGAAATGTATACTCATAGAAGGAAGTACTTTATTCAGGCGCACATTATAGAGAAATAATTTAAATAAAAAATAGAAAGCTAAAGAAAGAATTATTGAGATAGGGAAAAGAAACATACATCACTATTTAACAAACCCAGGTATTCTTAAATATCAATGGCTGATGGTAATAAAAATGCTGAGAAACTTCTGAAAACTTTCCACCGTGAAAAAAAGAATTCGAAATATTTGATTGTAGAACTTTTAGAATAAAAAAAGATCTAAAAAATAATAAATGAAGAGGAGATATAATGTCTTTCGAACACATTTTTTTAAAGAATTTGCACACATTCAGAGAGATGCATTCATGTAATATTTTTATATTTTCCACAAGGTAACATTCTTTATAATCAAATATGGATAAAGTGTTTCATCAAAAGATATTTCATTACTATAAAATTTATCTGCGATGCAAGTATAGAATATCATATGCAAACTGTAGAACGACGCAAAATTTTTTCCAAAATAGCCTTTGTTTAATTATAAAACAGGCTCCCCAAAAGTGTTGTACACTTACGATTTTCACCGAAATAGGGCTCTATCCATTAATTAAAAATTTAATATTTTAGAATAGGTATTCAATAATAAGATGTATAATCTATTCTTAACAAAACTACATGAAATATTTTAAAAACATAGTATAATCCTTATTTTTTAAGAAATCAATAATCAAAAAAGTATCAAAAATTCTTTTATCTCACAAAGTCTTCGTACACTTAAAAAAAATCTCTAAGTATATTAGTAAATATTATAATTTTTCATAAATTAATATTTATAGGATATCTCTTTAGCACCCACAACAGCTTTTGCTGTTTGGGGAATAGATTTCACTAATTTTTTTTTTGTACTTTCTGCATCAATGTTCATCCATTCTTCCATCATTACTGCTTTAGTTCGCTTTTCGTTTTAATGTCGTGTTTTCGTACTCTAACCCAGTTCCCTTCCAACACTTTATTTGGGTTTAAATTCATACTGAGTGTGGTGTTTTCAAATTTTGTGGACAATTTATAAGACACCAGAGACGAACTTTTGAGAGCCGTGTGCTTAGGATCGTCATCCTGATAAAAAAAAAGTGCCTACTACCCAAATTTTGGGCTGATAATTTTAAATTGTCTCTTTAAATATTTAAATAAAGAGAAGCATAATTCCTTATGCCATCAAAATGCCCAAATTACTAGTCCTGATGCTGACATGCAGCCCCACACAAGACACCACCCACCGCCATACTTAAATTGTTCCAAATCTAAGCTCTTGCGATTAAGTTCCTCGTTTTTCTCTCCATACCATTACCGTCCATCGGAATAAAAAATGTTAACGGTTTTCATCTGCAACAAGATATTATTCCAATGTTGCTCTGGCTTATTTAACATTTATTTTGCGAAGGAAAGCTCAAGCTTTCGTTTTCGCACTAACAAAATTTCACGGGCAGAACGCCCATTTAATCCAGCTGCTCTGAGAACTCTTCTGAACAGTTTCAGGTGAAATTGAAGTAGAAAATGTTTCAATAAATCTAGAAACTTTTAAAGTCTCAAACGTGGATTTTTTTTTTTCACACAATTCTTTCTAATTATAAATATCTTTTCATCACTTTTGCTAACTTTTGCTGGTCGACCTTTCTATATAATACCTTCTGGGTAAATTGTAGAATGTGGGATAAATTAATCAATATATGATATTCCGAACTGATTTACCACTACTATGATGAAAAAATAATCAATTTGAATGCTGATTATTGTTTCTTTACGACTACGAGCCATTTTTAAATAAAATAAATACAATACAATACAATAAATACCATTTTTTAAACTGTAATGAAGACTTTTGTGAGATAAAGCTTTTGTTACTTTTTGATTATTGATTTCAAAATAAAGTTTGAACATGTTTCTTAAAAAATATTTCCATGTAGTTTTGTTAAGAATAGATTATAGATCTTATTATTAAATACCTATTCTGAAATATTAATTTTAATTAATGGATAGAGCCCCATTTCATTGAAATCGTAAGTGTACGAACACTTTTGGGAGCTTCCCTGTAAACGAATTAATGTTCTTTTCTAGGTAATCCTAGCTCATTGTGTATTTAACCCATGAATTCATAAATTCAATTATCTCCCACAATTATTTAGAGATGTTATTGTACTATATGCTTGATTGTTACTGAATTAACATTATAGCCAACAAACACCACACCAGGTATTGGTTTAGAAATGTCTGACAAAATGTACAAGTTGTAAAGTTTCTTTAACAAATTTTTTTTTATTGCTTCGGAAACTTAACTTTTCGACATAAACTCTGTTGTCAATTACTAACGGCACTATTCAGCCAAAATAATTTTAACTTTGCTGCGTGGACAACGTTGTTGTCATTTGATTCAATCGAATTATTTTACAGCTACTTTTTTTATAGGTTAGAATTTAATATCATACGCAAGAGGATAAACAAAGTAATATATAGAATGACAAATTTCTAAAATTTGTATAGAATTACATCCTCTTAAAAAAAATTAAATCCATAACTTTTTTTTTTGAAATAGATACGTAGAATATAAACGTCTGATAAAATGCACGTCGCGGAGTTTGCTATATTTCAAAAGTTCGTATTATTGATACTAGATGTCAGCAGGAGCATCCTGTTCATTTGTGTTTGTCGTGAAATAAAGGATAAAGAACTAGAACTCTAATAAAGAAAAAAAATACACTTGTTTTCCATACATTTGGTCAAATGTTTTTCCAATGAAAATGAAAAGTATTATCTTATTATATTTATTATTGCACATTTTGTAAAAAATAGTATTTAATAGTTTGAGGCCGTCCACAAATGATGTCACAGCTTGGAGGGGGGGGGGAGAGGTGGTTCAGAAATTGTGAAGTTTTGTGACAAGGATTTATGTGCATGCAGGTAGGCGTTTAATTAAAAAAGTCTTTAACTGTCGTCTGATGTGCTTATTGCCTGTGAGTATTAAGTACATCATTATGAATCGAATTCATTGAAGGTTTTTAGCTATTCTTTTGACAAAAGAAATAATTTCCAATTTTTTTCAATAGAGTCCAAAATTTTTTTTTTAGTTTATTAAAATTATAGAAAAAAATTGTATGGCAAATTAATTGATATCATTGAGAAGGTTAAAATAAATTTAGGCGTAAATAAAGGCGTAAAAATAATTTTTGTGCTGTAATATTTTCGGAAGTTATTAAGGAGAAACGCCAAAATTTCGCTTAATTTTTAAATAATTAAAATTCTATTTAAAATTTCAAATAAAAGTTCTCCGAGGTGCACATTCCCACCCTCCAAAGTATATTTCTGCCAAATTTCGTACCTCTAGGTCCAGCGGTCTGGCCTGTAGACAGCCTACATACACAGACACACATTCTGCTTTATTATTAGTAATAGAGATATAGATTAAAATACTGCCTAGTTTTCAAAGCGAAAAGTTGGCTGTCTCATTGTGCATTCCGATGAAAGGTAAATTTTTTTTTATATTCTTTCTTCAAATGATATTTTGCTTCAATAATTTTTGAGTAGTCTTTTTCATTTTCCGGACTGAGAAAAAAATTACGAAGTTCTATGTACTTGCTTGCACACTAAATGAGTTTAAAATAATTAAAATGCAATTTCCCGTTAACGGATGATTGAGTCCAAAATTTTATACACATATACAGCTTTGGTTTAAGGACCACATTTCAGACTCCATCCATTTGCCTAGTTACATTTCCGAGTTACTGTGCTCGCACACACACATAGACATAAGCAAATATCATTCATCCAGCTCGTTCAGTTTTCGGTTTATAGTTTTATTTTTCAGTTAGATTCATATCTCATTTTGAAGACATGTGAGCTCTATTTTAAGAAAAACCGCAAAATTTTTAACTGTGGTCAGATGACAAAGACATATAGGCCGACTCCCCTCTCGACGATTTAACGAACATTCCACGGATTTAACGTGTACCAAATCCTTACATGGCATTTTTTTAAAAATTATAATGTTCATACAAAGGTGGTCTAATAAAGATCCAGTTATTTTCTTTTCTGACTTCATGAATTCTAAAATTTGATACTCATCAAAATCTCCAATTTCTTAATGATTACAATATATTCACTGCGTATAATTCATGCACGAGAAAAAAAGATTGTATTCTCGTGCTCACAAAAGCTAACTATTAAATAATATTTTTACAAAATGTGCAATAATAATTATATTCAGATAATACTTCCATTTTCATTGGAAAAACATTTGACAAATGTATGGAAAACAGACGTGTATTTTTTGTTTAGTAGAGTTCTTTGTCCTTTATTTCACGACAAAATCTGTTACAAATAGAACGAGATGCTCCTACTGACATCTAGTATCAATAATGCGAACTTTTGAAATATAGCAAGTGCATTTTTATCGAACGTTTACTATTCTACGTATCTATTTCAAAAAAAAAAAAGAAGTTATGGATTTAATTTTTTTAAGAGGATGTAATTCTATATAAATTTTAAGAAGTTGTCATTCTATATCTTATTTTGTTTATCCTCATACGCGTATGATATTAAATTCTAACCTATAAAAGGTAGCTGTGAAATAATGCGAAATTGAATCAAATGACAACTTAAACGTTGTCCCTTGGCAAAAGTTGCAAATTATTTTGGCTGAATAATTGCCGTTAGTAATCAGCATAATAGGTTTTATGTCGAAAAGCCAATTAAAGTTTCAAAGCAATAAAATATTTGTTAAAGGCTTTAAAACGTGTGCATTTTGTCAGACATTCTAAACCAATACCTGGTGTGGGTGTTTTATTTGGCTACTGATGTTAATTTAATAACAATCAAGCATATAGTGCAATAAGATCACTAAATAATTGTGGAGGAGAGATAATTAATTTATGAATTCATGAGTTAAATAAACAATAGACAAAAAAATTACCTAGAAAAGAACATTAATTTCATTTATATTCTCATTCGAAACAAAATTCATTTTTAAAAAAACTTTTGCGTCGTTTCTACAGTTTTGGCAATAGATATTCTACTTGCATCGGCAAAGTTTTATAGTAATGAAATAATCTTTTGGCGAAACACTTTATCCATATGCTGTTATAAAGAATGTTACGCCTTGTGGGAAAATATAAAAATATTACATGAAAGCATCTCTCTGAATGCGTGCAAATTTAAAATGTGTTCAAGAACAATATCTCCTTCTCTATTATTTTTTAGATCTTTTTTATTCCTAAAAGTTCTACAATCAATATATTTCGAATTCCTTTTTTTACGGTGAAAGTTTTGCAGTGTTTCTCAGCATTTTACATTACCATCAGCCATTCGATATTTAAGAATACCTGGGTTTGTTAAATAGTTGATGTCATGTAACAACTTTCCCATCTCTCACAATTTTCTTTCTTTAGTTTTATTTTTATTTCAATTATTATTTCTCCTTAATGTGCGCCTGAATAAAGTACTTCCTTCTTAGTATGCATTTTTAATTTTTTTCTTTTGTTATTAATCATTTACTCATATAACGTAGGTGTTTTACAGACACGAAAGGGAACATATGTTTGAAAACACTTTTAAGCCAGTGTCCTTGTGTTAACATTCATAATTGATTTGTAACCATTAAATTCAGCGCATTAATTTTAATGCTGTCAAAATGCAGAAAATTCAACATCTGGCACTGAATGCAAGAATTTTAGGTAATAGAAATTAAAGAGTAAAAAATTCACGAATTAATTTAATTATTTAAAAAAATGAATTTTGGATTCATTTTCTAATTAATAATCTAGGTAATTTAAAGAGTTAAAGCGAGTTTAAGTATCTTTTGCAGCATGGCCCCTCCTGAGTTGAATGATGAGCCGCTACTGTTCACAGCGTTCTTCCAAGAGAGTGCAGGTAATTCAAAACCACTGATAACACATATGAATTGATAACTCTACCTGATTTGGAATGATGTATCCTTCACTCCCGCTCTAGGTCCAACATGTGTGCACCGTTCGTGATGGGAGCCAGAATGAGAAAAGACAACCCCGTAGAAAGGCTCTTCGAACGACATGTGAACTGTCATGTGGTCTTTGCTGCACACCACATCCAGACGACTCACGTGGGACTTTGGCGCCCTCTCCTCCACAAAATTATCGTGAAGGTGATGTTCCTGAGAATGAAAAATCAAACAATAAAAAAACTGAAGTACATGAGAGCATAACGAAGCAAACAAGGGGAACTATAATCAGTGACAACTCAAGTTGATAGTATGGTGAAAACTATGATGAATATCATCACGCTCTTTAAAATAATTCTGAATATGATCCTAATGAACTGTAGTGTAAACTGAATTGTGCCAGGTGGAATGAGAATGTACCAACAAGGTTTTTTGCCCGTAGATGCACTCTACTAGATAACACTGAAAGTCACCGGTTGGTGATAATTTCAAAAATTGCTGAATTTCACGTTAGCCAGTAGAGTGCACATATGTGTAAAACAACTATGTTGGCACATTCTCATCCCACCTGTTTTAATCTCCCTTCATTCTATGGTACTTAATAGTACTCACTATATTTGAACAGAATTTTGCTTTAAGAAACAATGTAAGACGCATTCTCACCCCAATGTGTCAACAAGGTTATTTTCACATAGGTGCACTCTATTGAGTAATAGCGAAAACCAGGGGTTGGTGATGATTTGAAAAATTGCTGGGTTTCATTGTTAGTCAGTAGAGTGTACCTATGTATTGAAAACTTTGTTGGGACATTCTTACCCACCTGATTTAATCTCATTCTCACCCAGGTGGGGTCAGAATGTGCCAACATTATTTGCACGATTGCACTTTGCTGTCTAACAAAGAAATGCAGAAATTTTACAAGTTGCCACCAATTAGCCTCATGGCTATGAATTGTTGGCTTTCAGTGTTAGCCGAAAGCGAGTTCAAAAATCTATGTTGGCACATCCTTATTCCACACAGCATAATCTATCTCCATTTTGTGGTACTTTATAGGACTTCATACATTTGAACATAATTTAATTTTAAGCATCATTGTGAGGCATAAGCTATAATTTTTTAAAAAGCGCTTTAAGTTAGTGGAGCTTTCCCTATAATTCTCTGATTATTACGTCATTCGTAGTTTTCCATATACTGTCGAGTTGTCACTGATTACAGCGATATCTTCTTCAGTTGAAATTCATTTATAATCTTACGCACCTGTTTATGCCAGTGTTTACCTGCTGTTACCAATCCCGAAGTCATTGCAAGAAGTAGAAGAATCATCTCCTGGCTCAAGACTGAAATAGAAAAAGGATACATCAAAACGTTTAATCAAGTATGATATAGTTCTGCTTCATTAAGAAAACACTTGAAGAGAGCACAAATCTTACATTTTAGATGCTGCACTTTTCTTATATATTTTTATTTAACCATTCGGTAAAAGTTTTAAATAATGATATTCAGACTCAATTTTCTAATTCACTTCTTTGACACTTTCCTCTTAAAAAACTTCGGCTTAATTGCAACCCGCACTGAAATCTCACAGAACAATAATGAATAAATCGTATTTCCGGCAATTCGCGAGTCACGTGAGCTCATCTGCGGGCTTATGAAAAAGATTAATCAATTCAACACAAAGAGAATCAGATAAAAATGACTCGTGATAAGTTTGTTTGAAGAATACTAACGTTAGACGCAGTTAATACGAAACGTAACATCAATATGAACAAAACAAAAACAACAGCAAATTCTGTAAAAATAAAAATGTGCATGTTGTACAATTATTTCATATAATCCAAACCATTCTGCTCAGTCACTTTTCCATTCAACTCGGGCGGATATTAAAGCACACGTGGGCCACAAAGGCAACGAGGCAGCAGATTCCTTAGACAATCAGGCCACATCTATAGGATCCCCCCAGCAATACCTAGCTCCAAAAAGCCTCCTCAAAAGTATCATTAAAAATTCTAGTCTTCGGCGCTGGCAAGAAGAATGGAATAAAGGTTTAACCGGAAGAAACATCCACCGAATCCTTCTCAAAGTTTCCCTTACCCCCAGATCCTTGGAACAGACAAGACATAATCCTCGCCACGTGCCACGGCCCATTCCCCTCATATTTCATGAGCTTTTACATTAAATAATCCGATTGCTGCGGCTGTGGAGAAGTGAGCGATCCACTCCATTACACCACCAGCTGTCCATTCACCACTTCTTTTCACCTCACCAAACCCACCCAGGACCTCGAAACAGTCTGGTGGAATAAAGTTATGAAAAATAAAATATCCAGGATTAAACAAGGAACCTTTTGAAGTTCCTCCTGGACAATGAATTCCTTCTATCACCAGATCCAGACTCAGTACAATCTCTCAACCACCACCAAGTTCAACTCATCTCCCATACTTTGTGCCTTTCCCTCCCACTAATACAGTACACAAATCAACCCAATCAATTTACTTTTTAAATACTTTGTTCTCCCAGACTGAACAAAATATCTCCAAGTACGTTATAGTAACGTATACATAATTTACTACTGTTCATCACATCTTAATCATCTGTAATGTTTCCATGTCATTTTATGCCTAGTGAGTTTTGTTTTCATATTTTTATTATTAGCATTTAGTTCATATTTTATAATCAAGAAACTTTGATTTAGTGTGTGTATTGGGATGTCGCCTTTACAATGTAATTTTTTTCAATAAATCTTTCTACGTATGCCTAGTATGCCTATTCAACTGACAGGAAACCTTTACGGTTCGGGGACATACTGCGGCGAAAAAAAAAGTTATTTAATATAGAAGTTTCCTTTCTTTTCTTTGGTCATCTATATTTTCTCCCCATGTAGAACATTTCTGGCAACTTACCAAATATAGTTTTTCGGTTCATGCCTGGAGTACATAAAATAAAGCACATGCTTTTTAAATTTCGCGATTATACGGTTCTCTTGAAATCCTATTTATTTATTTTTTTGTTTTAGAAATGAAGAGTGTCATGGATGAATAAATTATTTGAAGCCTTTAAATCATACTCACAAACGATGATATTAATATTTTCCAGAACTGATTTAGTGACCTAATTGGTTTTTATTATAAGCACCGATGATATATACAGGAATTTCTCGTTAGTACGACCTTTGGATAAGAATTAAATGTAATTTACAAATAAAAAGAGAGCATCCACTGTATATGCTCTCTTTTCTATTTTTTTAATGTACGTTATTTATTTATTATTTTTTAATGGAGATGTAAATTTGCCACTCCTTAACTATTTAATTAAATATATATAAACAGAGCAAACCATATATTTGATGATACAACAAACTATGGAAAACCAGTTTGAATTCTTGAAAGTCTTTAATCTTAGTTTCTTTCAAGGTTCACTTTCTTATCAGGTGAAAATTGTGACGTGCAATAACGCACCGTTGTCTTTCCATTTCGTGGTTCGCGTGACGACTCAATGAGCTTTCAGAGACCGACAGCAATGCAAGTGACATTCAATGCGAAATTCAAAATAGTGTTAGGCTTTCCCATTTATTCGAATTATGCAAGGAAAACCATGAAATTCATCTTCATTTAACCCTTTCTAAGGCCGTGGCAAGTATACTTACCCGAAATTCCTCAATTTTAAAATGCAATTTTTAAGATTAGCGTAAGTTTTCGCAAAATGTTTCGATGAAACACAAAACTAGATGTTCCGATTTCTGATCTCGAACCATAATGAAGTGTCTTGACTTGCTTATTAATTAATAATTGATAAAATTAATTAACAAAAATTAATGCCATCCAATTAGCTAAATGAATTTATTTTCTTAAATTAATCTCAGTCCGAAGTTATTTTATTATACTACTACTAAGGAAAAAATGGCCCTTTAAATGGTTAAACAATAAATAGTTATTTTTCCTTTCTCATATACGATGTACAAATAGAAAATATAGTAATTGTCAACAAATGCAGCCACGAAATTTTACCGTATCTCCACGTTTTAGACCTCACTGAGTTTGAAAAAAAAGACATTTCGAATTCTATTTGTCTGCCCTCAAAAACAAACGAAACCTTTGGTGTGCGATCTTCACACAGAAATTGTAGGTATGGATCAAATTTTGAACAAAATCTGTCTGTCGTTACATGTGCATGTGCACACTACAACGCAACAAACTATATGGATTAAATTTAGCATGATGATTCATCACCAGAATTGCAGATCTCCATCAAAATTTGGACCGAATCTGTCAGCAATTTGACTGTCTGTTGGTGGGTCTATTCATGTATATGCGAATATGATAACTCAAAAATAGAACGAGCTAGGTTTATAAAATATAGCACCGTGTCTTTAAACTATAAAATTGTAAATGTGTATTCAATTTTGAATCCAATCGGTCAATGGAAAGAGCTCGGAATTTCATACTTGATTCTCTTCGCTACAGGATGTCCCAAAAGATCATATACAATCTTTAAGGGTAGGTAAGGCATACAGAAAAACAAGTTATTTTTTCAATAGAACATGGAGTCGCAAACGCAAAGGCTAGTAGCTAAAGACGAGCCTTTTCCAGTAAACTATGTAAAACTAGCGGGAGTGGTCTCCCCAAAACTTTCTCGTATACTTCCCCAAAAAAGGTGCTGTTTCCCTTCCCCCCCCCCCCGGGGATAAAAATTCGAACCTGCTGTAACCTAGAATCCAATGGCTATCAGAAGGTTTTCATTGTAGATCATGTAGTGATTGTAAAATATTTAGGTAAAGAATCAAATTCAAAGAGATGCGTACCGATTAAAACGCATCTATCACACACTGCTAGGTTCCACTCTTGCCGGCTCAAGGGCAAAGTGACGTAATTCGCTTAATAGCTTCCGCGTGCACAGAGATTTGCTACCAGTACACGCATGCGCATAGAGAATCGGATTAGAAAAATTAATTATGCAATTTTAACGCCTTTTTTAACCGATTGACACAAAAATTGGACTCAAATCTACAATAAAGGTAAGAAGACCACATACCAAATTTAATTTATCTAAGTAATTTTGTTAAGAAGTTATTGCGATTAAAAATATGCGATTATACAGAGGGACAGACAATCAACCCGTCGACGGATTTGGTCCAAAATTTGATACAAATCATGTGTAAAGATCACATACCAAATTTCATCCCTGTATCTCCAATAGTTTTCGAGTTATCGTGTTCACAGACAGTCAGACACAATTCCAAAACTGTGTTTTTCGGACTCAGGGAGGTCTAAAACGTGCAGATCCGTCAAAATCTCGAGTTCGAACTTTTTGACGATTACAATAGTTTCTCTTTGTATACTTCGTATACGAAAAAGTAAAAAAGGATACGCCATATGAAGTGTACAACACAGGTTTAGTAGAATACAACTTCGCCATAGCACAACACAGTTCCATAAATAACAACATGCGTACTTCGCTATATGAACATCAAGTCCTTTGAACACGTACCAAAGTACTCCAAAGGTTTGTTATTGTTATTGCGTTCTACTTGCCATGGTATCTGTCATTCTGAGTACAACTTGTAATGTTGTTATTGAGTATAAGTTACAACAAAGGAGACTATCGCAGAAGTTGATAAAAAAATCCTATCCACTCATATCTTATCATTACTGTGGATTTTGTATTAATTGAAAAGAGGAATGTTGATAACAGAAATAATATTTAAGATTTTTTGAGATCATATTGAGTTTTATAATAAACTACAATTAGCCCATCATTTTCTTTTTTTTCTTTTGGTCATCTCCTAAAAGATTGTGCATATCTTTGCTCCAGAGAGATTAAAACAAAGAATTATTAGACATTTCAATTTGCTATTTGTTTATTTCTCATTCTTTTGACTGCAATAATTTCTATTATTCTATCTTTTGATCGCAGATGTTATCATGCTGTGTTTTGCACGTGGGTGCGTTATTTTTTCTTATTTTGGTTATGAGATATATGTTAAAACTAAAACAAGCGAAATCTTTCATTGGGCAATAACTGCCCTTTTCAGGACCAATTAAACTCTTACAGCGAAAATTTCTCAATGGAAGGGAGATTTTTTTACAGGGAAATTCAGGATTTTTTTACAGAAAATTTCTCATTGGAATATACGAAAGATTATAAGAAGTGGCAATTGTCTATTTTGAGCCTTATCTCACGAATTACACGGATCATAAACGAAACATGAGTTGATCATTATTATTATCAGACAAATATTATGGTTTTTATCAGACTTGAGCAGGCATTAGATATAGACTTACTACCTTCTCCAAGCTAACTCATCTACAGACATTCCGCCTCACGTGGCTATTACAGGATTGTAAGAAATTTATATTTGCCCGCATTTTACTATTAACGGAATTTAAGGTATGAAAGATTATGATGTGTTCCATAAAACAAATTAATATTCCGCCTAGATTGAGAAATCATGATAACAGAAATAATTAATACTTTACTACTCATATTGTAAACATTGGGGCCGCGGTAGCCTCTTAGTAAGGTATCGGCCTGTATTGGGCCCAGTGCACGTTAAATCTGAGTTCGAAGGTCAAACGTCTACTCCTCCCCGCTGATGTGATGCGGAATTTTGGAGAGGGGGCTTTCTGCTCGTACCATCATCAAAATTATAAATTCAGTCTTTAAAAAACTCTCGTGTTGCTTTAAAACGGGGCATTCTTATAATTAAATTATAGTAAAAATCTAAAGTGCAGTCATTCTCATATTACCAATCAATTTTTCACTTGATGCGACATAAAAGATATTAGCATTAATAAAATTCACATAAATTTGGAAAGCCAAAGAATAAGAATTTTTCTCAAAAGTATTATGCCTGTATTATTTTTAAACGATTTAATGAAGATACTCTTAGTAAATCAATATTTAATTTAGGCCAAGAACAGGAATTTGAAAAGATTTTACCAATTATTACTAGGTTATCAGATAAATGAATAAAAATGGCTTACATATTTTGACCTATTTTTCCAATAACTGACTTTTGATCTACGATATAAAGCTTAGTAATTTTCCTATGGGAACTCCCAATATCGAAAAGTAATGTGGGAATTGTAACTTCATTGTCATAAATGGTGAGAAACGGGTGGCCTAAAATGATAACACGCCGTTTACTCATAATTTAACCACAGAAGTTTGGTGAAAATGTTTGTATTCGCACTATAAGATTCTTTTATGAACGTTATATCTGAAACCAGACGGGGATCATCCTCCACTAGACTTTTAATGTTGTGGTATACTTAGACGTTATGTCGCGTTCGGTGTTTACTTTCTTCTTACAGTGAAGAAAATCGAGTATACACTTTGGGTATATTTCCATTCACCAGTTAAGAATTAATCGAAATTTTAACGGTTCTCCTCAATAACTTTAGAGAATATTCTTGCATAAAAACCATTTTTACACCACATTAAAATACAAAAAAAATTAGTTTTTCAGTCATGCAAATTTTATTTCCGTACATTTTTTTATCGAATATTAATAAATTCTAAAAAATATTTTAAGCATATTTTGCAATATTTTTCATTGTTTTAGTAACTGCACTTAAACACGCACATGTTGCAACTATATTACAATAAATAAAATTAAGCACAGCTGTAAAATTTGGTGTCAAGTCCTGTATCAAATTTCATTCGTCTGGCTCCTTCCATTTTTGGGATATCGTGTTCACAGACGGACAGATAGACAAATAGGTAGGCAGTCTACCCGTAGACTTATATAATTCAAAATTACATGCAAATCTGCAATTTTGATGTAAAGTTCATATTCTAAAATTCACCTATCTAGCTTTCTTTTTTTTGAATAATCGAGTTCTGGAATGTACAGACGGGCAGACGAGACTTCCCTTAACAGATTTCGTGATACATATCTTGAAGAGATAATATTTTAAGTTTTAACATTGGGTAACAATCATTTAGATAATAGCTCTCAAAGTCATCGCTGGAATAAAATCAAAATTGCAGGATGAAAAATTATCAGTGCAAATCCGTATAATCCTTAAATTTTAATGCAATACCTTTGAAAAAAAATTTGCGTAGCAAAATTATAAATAAAAAATATCACCGAGATCATAATTTTTAATTTTATTTCTGTTTTATTGATCATAGAGTTTTTTGTTGCTTGTTTGTTTGTATAGCTGTTTACGGGAAGGATTGGGCTAATATGCTAGGAGGCGGAGTCCTCAATCCCCCTCCACCGCATGTTAAACAAACAGTTTTCATTACGGTAAAACAAATCTAGTAAAAAAATTAACCTACAACAGTTTTTTTAATTTTATCCGCGTAATAAATAGCAGAATTTTTTTTTAAAAATATTAACTGATTATTAAATTCTGAAAATATTTAAATAGTGTACTTCGTTGAGAACATACTAGTGTATAAAATTTCAAAACTGTAGCATATCATGAAATGAGTGAAAAATTGATTATAAAATTCCGTCTTTATGAGCATGAAACAAGTCAAGTTAAATAAGAGCGTATAAGAAATGTAAAATTAAGTTCTTAAACAAAGAAGTGTGAAAATGTCTATAAAAAAATTGTGATTAATGATGCAATCAAATTCATGTGCGAAACCGTGATTTTTGCATGAAAACTGTGGAATTTTTTAAATTTTAAGAAACAAAGATTCGAAAAATGTCTCAGTTATTGAAGGTGGAAATATAATCGATAGATTTAGCGCAAGATTTCATGATGGATTTATAATTTCATGTCGTTTTCAGTTTACAGAATTAGTGATAGTGTAATATGAAACTATTTAACTATTTACAACCAGATATTTTCCAACGCTTTTTTTTTCGTATTTTTACATGCAACATTCATTCTTATATTGCAATGATTCTTTAGATGCGACATCACGCAAATAAAATTTCTCTAAATATTTTTTAGCGTAATACAAAAAAATATTTCACAATTGCACATTTAAAGACTTTTATTATGCGCAATAAAAAACTTGAAAAGTTTTTTTCCTTGATTTTTTTATATTGATTAGAATTGAAAGTTAGATATTATATATTGAAATATTTTCATTTAATGTTGAATTTCTTGACATTAAAAAAATGAAGATTTTACTTCAATTGAATAGCATACAGCAGAACTTTCAAATAATTGAAACAATCTTCTATTTTTAAACTAAATCTTATTTTATTTTCTAATTATTTAATAAAAAATCGCACCGAAACGTTTTCCAGCTAGATTGTATTTTCATATAGTCATCAAAATCCCGAAGGAAGGCATAAAAGTATAGCCCTTTAAGACCGAACCCGCACGATCGTGCGGGTTAGACATTAGTTTTTTGCTACATTTAAATTGTAGATCATCATCAAATGAGATGGTATTATTATAAAAAAATTTAAAAATTTAAATAGAGTATAGACAATTTAAATTTTAAACTAATGTGAAATCTAAATTTAACATTTAAAAATTTACAAAACATTTTTGACAGAATCTTAATATTCTATTACAAAGATTTCCAGAGCTGTTGACTTTTGAATTAATCAGCCACCTGCGAAAAAAATCGGACCACATTGATCTGCAAACAAATTTTAAAGCATAGAGAAAATTCTAAGAATAATGTTCTGAAATTTAAGCAATACTTAATTTTAATTTGAATATGTTTGAGTACATGGACCTTGTAAATCAAATGTAGGCACAAAATCAGATTACCCTGAAAATACAACCTCGAAGCCCCCAAAACTCGTGGGTCCAAGGGCACTTGCAGCGCCTCCTAGAGAGAGCAATAAAACCCAGTTTTATGGGCCTGGAACAATCACCTTTTCCGCCATTTAATGTTGAAATAAATGAAAAATAGGAAAATATGTTATTTAAGAGTTAATATAATTATTCTTTAGGCGTAATATTTGTTTACCCGCACGATGGTGCGGGTTCGGCTTTATTTGAGCTCACTGCCCGAAAATCGACTTCCTTTGTGTAGTGTCTTCTTACGTGATCCTATGCACACATCGGTGTTTTCTTTCGACTGTATCACTAAGTAACTGCCTTAAGACTTGAAATGGGTACTATATTAAGAAAAAAAATTAACTTTAAAAATACATGGTTCATTTCCTATCACCTAAAAATGAAATATTTTACATATAAACAATTTTTTCTGCTTTTAGCTTTTTTTCAAGAGAGCTTCACGGAATATGTCTCACCGTCTCCAACGGTCTTCAGTATTCCTCGCGAAACTTCCGCAAATCGCATTGTCGTTTTTACCGTATCAGCACTCAAATGTGACAAGCTCTTTCAAAGTATTTTGAAGAATCTCTTTGAAAGCTTCGTAACAAAGGAGACTACTCACAGAAAGTTCCACACTTGGATTTCCCTCTATCATTGAAATCCTATCATCCTCCTTAGTTTACTATTGGGGGAGCAAGAAGAATTAGGTGTCAGTACATGTGTTGTAATTATTCAGTCCGGGCAAAGAAAGTCTTCAGTTGTTTTTCTTCCTAAATTATTTAATATAATTCTCAATTTTTGACAAATTAATGATTCTGGTATACATATGTATTGATGATATTAATTTAATCGTTTTAAAGAGATTTCAAAATAATACAAACACAAAAACTCAGTTTGAAATGTTTACATTTAACATGGAAAATTCATTATAGAGAATAATTTTAAAACAATTTAAGTAATAATAAGTCTTTTGGCAAAAATATTTTTAAACCGTTTTCTAAGCTATCGCATAATAACCACATTTCCATAGCAAAGTCAAAAATTTGGAAACATCATTACTTCAATGTGAAATTGCTATAGCCGCGTATCAGGTGATTAAAAATAAAAATCAGTTGACCAAAAAGCACCAGAGGAGGCGTGGTTATATTTCGCTTCTCCTTTTTTTTACCTTTTGTTTCTTTCTTTTCTTCAGGTCTTTCTAAATTTAAATACTTCAATCAATATATTCATAATTTGTTTTCATGTGTACAATTAGGATGACCAAATGATATTTATTATTATTATTTTTGCCTTTACTTATCTTAGAATTCCTGCTTTTTTAGTTTGCAATAATTGCTTAAATATATCTTGAAATGAACAAAGTATTTCTGATGTCGGTTTTCCCACTTTATTTACTTATTTTGGCCTGAAATAGAAAAATTGTTTTCGATGAATTTATCCATTCAATGCACTTTTAGAAAAAAAAACCGATCTAACTGATCACACTCGAACTTCAAACCATTTATTAACATTGGGCTAAAATGATATCATAAAATTATTTCACACAATTAATCAATTAACAATTAATCAATAATTGCTCTTATATTTAAGAATTCGAATTTCATAAATCCTAAGTTATAATTCTCTGTAAATTATAAAAGAGAATTTTAAAGAAACATATACTATTATAAAAACATACGCGAAAATTTTAAGAAATTTTGCAATAATTCCTACTTATATTAAGTAGCAATTACAGTTCTTAAAAATAATGAAATCATTTTTTCTAAGCCACTTAAAGCTTTTTATACATTTATTTTAAAAATAGGTAGCAAACATCAAACAAAAAAAACCCAGAATACGTTAACATCCCTGGCTTTCATGTGAGTACTTAAGAGAATTTATTTCTCTTTATTAGCAGTATTTTCCGAGTCATAGCATAATCGAAATTCAATAAAATTATTACAAAAAGTGAAACACTGTGGACATTCGACAAAACCTTTAACACACAAAAAAAACACGCAAAGAAAAATACGGTAAACAAGTTATTCATATATTAATAATAGAAAAAACGAATTATTTGAACTGTCAAGACAATCTAAAGCTTAGGCTTAGTATGTATTTGAAACCAAACAAGTTACAACTCGGGAAAATATTGCTTAATAAAGGGAAATAAGTACTCACTTGAACGTCTGGGATGATACTTCACTTTGCTTTGGGTAATCCATTTGTAAAATAAGAATATTTTCACAGTATTCAATCTCAGAAAGAGCTCGCGAGTCCAAACGTGTGAGTAGTAGTCACTATGGTAAACAATTGGCCAAAGCAGAAGAGGGACCATCGCTTAGTGAAGGAGGTGTAATGGCGGAAAAGGTGATTGTTCCAGGCCCATAAAACTGGTTTTTATTGCTCTCTCTAGGAGGCGCTGCCCTTGGACTCACGACTTTTGGGGGCTCCGAGGGGGTATTATCAGGGTAATCTGATTTTGTGCCTACATTTGATTTATAAGGTCCATGTACTCAAAGATATTCAAATTAAATTTAAGTATTGCTTAAATTTCAGAACATTATTCTTAGAATTTTTTTCTATGTTTTAAAATTTGTTTGCAGATCATTGTGGTCCGATTTTTTTTCGCAGGTGGCTGATTAATTCACAAGTCAACAGCTCTGAAAATCTTTGTAATAGAATATTAAGATTCTGTCAAAAATTTTTTGTAAATTTTTAAATGCTAAATTTAGATTTCACATTAGTTTAAAATTTAAATTTTCTATACGCGATTTAAATTTTTAAATTTTTTTATAATAATACCATCTCATTTGATGGTGATCTACAATTTAAATGTTTTGTTATTTCAGTTTGTCATTATATGTATTACTTAAAAATTTGCATGTATAGAGATTAATTGAAATCAAGAAAAAATATCTTGTTTTGGAAATTAGGAAGGGGAAAGGGGCCCCCGAAAGTAACATTTCCTAAAGGCCCCGTGGGGTGGGTTCCGGCCCTGGGTGGGTGGGAGATAGGGAGGGTAAGCAGGGAATTACTTCGAGATTATTATTATTATCTTTTTACATTTCAAATGAATAATTACTTTATCAAATAAATATAAATGCTATATGAAATAATAAAATGTTAACAAAAAAACATGCAATTATTATTTTATTTTTGATTTAACATTAACGTAATGTGTACTGTATCACAAAACATAAATATAATGAATATTTTAAAGGATATTTTTAAATTTAGGTTAATTTCAAGTCATACAGAAATTATATAACTTCAACGCAAAATCGTGACATGGAGAAGAAATATAGAAAATATCATAGGACTCAACATTGGTTTATCAGTACTTTTATTAATTTGAAATACTAATCATAGTTTCGAAGGTAAGGATGAACCGAAGACCACGCAGTTTTAAGAAAGGATATATTTTACAATTTTTTTTTGTTTATTGCTTGTGAAAGGTAAGCAAGCAGTGTCGGAACGGCGTTTCGGCTCCGCTTCACCTCTAGATATAAGACTGACGTCAATCGATAAGAAATTTTTAGAGCTTTTAAGAAATTGCTCTCTCAAAGTTTCAGTTTCATTTATGCTTTTATATCAATTATTAAATAAAAATGCTGATACATCTGCAATTAAAGAATATTATAGTGTGCCGTAAAAATCAATATTATGAAATTGTATAAATCCATATTATCAATATTATGTCTTAAGGAAGTCATGGCAAGCTAAATAAATTCTTAGCTTATACTTAAAAAATTATATATTTTTTGTCTTTTTTAAATTTATTTATTTGTTTATTTTCGATTTTTATAACACATCTGTCTAAATTATTGATGAGCGCTAAAATGGTGGATGTGAAAAAATTTTTTATGGAAAATCACATGATGATTCCAACAAGTATAAAAATTACCAATTTTTGAACTATATCAGACGGAAGTCATTTAATAATTGTCAGAAGATAAGTTTTAGAGATTTTCTTTGCCTTTTTCGATGCAACATTATTCTTCAGTACTGTAATATTTTAAAATAATAAATAAAAAAGAAAATTCTGACAATCTGTTTTTTTCCTACAATATAGCAAATTTTCAGAGATGGGTAGATTTTTAAGAATATAATAATATTGTGTATTGTTTCACAATTTTTCTCAGCTGAATGTTTTGATTATAATGTAAAAAATAAATATATTATGAAGTCTTAGAATTGAAATTACCCTCAAAACATTATATGCTTTTTTCATTCAACTAATATATGGCATAATGTTAAAAATTATTGGCATCTTTTTATAAAATATATAAATGTCATATTTGCATACTCTTTTTCTAACTAAATCCCACTAATTTTATAACTACATTCCACTTTCATTTCATTGCTAATTATCAGAAATAAAATTAGATGAATAAAAAGATAAAGCTTAAGTCACGATTACCGAAATTTCTGCAGAAGTATTATAACAATCAATTCTCTAGAGCACTTAAAATAACCAAACATCATAAAATCATACCTTTGACATTAGTCATATCGGCTTAGCGTTTATCCCATTACTTATAGATATGATAGATCTGAAGGTATAAAACTAAGGATATTATTACTGAAAATTCTACAAAAATAATATAACAATCAATTCTCTAAA
>BGPR01004178.1:28818-40513 GCA_013235015.1 Araneus ventricosus | reverse complement strand
AGTGGGCTTCGAGACGACCTCTGGGAAAGAGCGCATACAGTAGTTCATTACATCGAATTTATTAGTTTGCGGTAGAGAGTTAGTTTTGTGTAGGAGGAATTGAATAATCGATTTTTATCAGTATTTAAAGTGTCAAGTGCATTGACCGAAAATAACAGTTCTAGATCATGCAGATGTAACTGGAAAATAGTATAAAATTGAATTATCTTAGGAAAATTTCTGCGTTGATTAAATTAATTTATAATTAAATTTAATTAACAGCTTTAATTAATTAAATGTCACAACGGTTATGATTATCATGATGAGATATAGAATCAAAATAGATTTTAAAAAAGCGTACATGGTTGAATTCGAGACTACCGCTATGAAAAAGTGCGCACAATTGTTAATTACTTTGAATATATTAGTTTCAGAAAGAGAGTTGTAACTTAAGAGTAGGAGGAATTGAATAATGGATTTTTTTCAGTATTTAAAGTATCAAGGACATTTACATTGACAGAGAATAACAGTTCTAGATCATGCCGATATAACGGGAAAATAATATAAAATTGAGTTATCTTGCGAAAATTTCGGCAATGATTAAATTTATTTGTAATTAAACTTAGTAAACAATTTTAGTTAATTATGCATGATAACGGGGTTATAATGACTAATATGATAAATATTTGTTCAAAGTGTGAATTTCGTAGAAAAATATTTTTTTTAAATATAATTTTACGAAACAGTGTTCCTAAAAATTTTTAGTAGTGCGTTCAAAATTTATATGCCATTTTAACTGAAAAACATTACGCCTACTTTTTTCAATAAATAAAGCAGTAAAATTAGAATAAAGTAAAGAGTATTATGAGATAATTTAATTACAATGGATAGAAATTAAAATGATTGTGTTTAATGCAACGGTCCTTTTGGGTTTTTCTTTCTTTTCAGAGAGGGTTGCAAAGAAATGTTTAAATTTTAATTTTGCTTCGAAAAAATTCTGTTCTTTTTTTCCGATTGTTGTGACGGTTTATTTTTTATTCTAATTAAATCACTGCGAATCGAATTTATATCCTGAAAATTGCCTTCTATGGTAAAAGATATTGCAAATTTTTTGAACATCAATAATCAGTCAAATTATTTTAAAAACAATTAAATGATTCAATTATATTTTTTGATAAAATATTTAGCATAAGGAGGTTATGGGTAACATCCTCCAACTGTACTCGTAACCAACATTATTCGAAAACTCGTAGATCGGTGTGCGTTTTAGCTACAACTTGCACGATGTGGTCGGGCTGCCTGCTACAGGTTTCTCGCGTTTCATCCAAGCGAAATACAATGTGTAGACCCTATACTCCCTCTTAAAATCCTCCATAAAGGTAACCTGCTCCCTTATATTGCAGCTACATGAGACTTCTAGGTCAGGCACTACCTAGGTGCTCTGGGTCGCTTTGACCAACATGAATCCATGATTGTGATTCCTTGGCTTACGGAATTGGCTAGTTAAGTGGGATTAGTCAACAACAATAACACACATCTAAATTGCAATTGAATCAGACTTCTGCCTAAGACGTCTTTTAGGTACTACAAAGTCACTTTGACCATCAGAAGATACGTCACACGCTTTCATTTTTTGATAATCTTTTGAGTCATGAACCTGGTTAGATATGCTAGACAAATGGTATTAGACTCAGAACCAGAATAACTACTTAAAATTAAATTTTATTTCATTAATCTTTTTCTTAGCTATTTTTACTTTCTTGGGTCTCTATAACATATTTTAAACAAAACTAAAGTCAGAAAATCTTTCCCACCCGAAGAAGGAGGGAAGACTTTCAGGAGATTTGATCCTGTTTTGTCTTTACATGTAACCTAAAAGTTCAAAATTAGAATTTGTCACATTAAAGTGTTGAAAAATTCTACAACCTAATTTACACTCAGTATGCAACCCGTACGAAATCAGTGAACCCTGACGTAAATTTATAACAAGTGACATACGTGTCATCAGATGATGTACTTATGACTGTAATAAAAGCATCGATGATGAGAACAATAGCAAAAACAGCTGTATCAAAGTCATTTCAAAGTCTCAAACGTGTGAATTCGACTGTGCCCTGAATGACATGTTCATCGCAAAGTTCTCACATTAAACGAGCAAAATACAGCAAGGTAGCAATTAAGAAAACCTAGATTTTGAGAAATTTTAATTTCTGGAGTAATAATCGGTGTTGAAAGTTTTAAAGAAAATGAGTTCTAGAATTGAGTTGGGAATACTCAAGGCATATATGGAGCAGAGTTCTTCACATTTCGGATGAAACGATGCAGCCGTGTGGAGTTGATGGAGCGTAACATATCCCCTTTATTAAGCTCTTGATACAAACTTATAGAGGTGAATTTTATATCCGGTCGGAACATTTTTTTTTTTGACATAGAAACTAAAACTTGACCTGGTTAAACAATTTCCTTACGCTTTTAGATGTATACAATTATGCGAGATAAAATAAATTTCCATTATGTTTCAGATGCTCTGAAGATGTATGAAATTAAGTAAAACCAAAGCAATCTGTTTGTTCTTTCGTTTCACGGATTTAATCAAATTTGATTTATAATGAGTGAAAAATTAATAATACTTCTTGTTTTTCCGTAGGGATGGAACTTAAATAAAATCACAGCTTATAAGATGCGTATAAACTAAATATATATAAGATATTAAGAAAAAGTTAAGACATATGTAAAGAAAACTAAAAGAATTCATTGTTTATTATAAACTTTTCGAAATTACTGGCGATGAAGCATTATAATTATGAAATTCACAAAAGTAGTTGACAATTCGTAATTTAAATAAGTAAACTCTACAGATAAAGGCTTTAATCTAAGAAATTCCCTTTAAAATGCAAAATAATTATTTTAACATTTCTGGACGAAATTTTTTGATTATTCGCGGGTTTATACATTCGAGGGGGTTTTTTTTGACAGTTTGCCTCAAATGCAATAATTTTGCAATATATTAAAGTTATTGCGCTTAACTTTAAAATCATTTTCAAATTTAGCAGATCACTTGACTCTGATTTTGAGATTTTTTACGCTTGCTTAAAAAAATAAATAAATATTTTTTCAACAAATATTCGGATATTGCGTTCTGTCTTATCTCTACTTCTAACTCTTCTTAGATCCTAAATTTCTTTTTTTCCTAGTTTTGTTACTAGGAAGAAGAAAAAAAGTTTACCGAGGAATAGTGAGTCACAGAAAACTTCTTATTTTATACTTGGGATACAATTTAAGATTAAACTGAAGCCTGAATCATTTTCATACTGAATGGGCAATAAAACCCAAATCCTTAATTTATTCTCATAAAAAATATAATTAATTTTTCATTCTAGTAATATTAATCTTAATTTTCTGTTTTTCACATAAAACTTCTAATTTCATACTTGGAATACAATTTAAGATTAAACTGAATCCTGAAACATTTTCAGGATATTGAATAAGCATTAAAACAGAAAATATTAATTTGTTCTCATAAAAAACAAAAATTAATTCTTTAGTCTAGTAGTACTAGAAAATTATCCGTCATGGTATGACGGGTGCAAATTGTCTCTTCATTCGAGAGATTTCCTGTCAAAGTTGATGTGTTTAAATAGTGAGTTGATTAATATTGTGTTTTAATAGTGAGTTAAATAGTTGACGTGTTTATGCGAGAGAAATGTTTAACATTGATTGAAAAGAAATAAAATAAACATATATTTTATGACAGTTAATATTTTTTTATTTACATATTATTTACATAGTTCTTTATTTAAACTATACCACGCGCATGATATACCACTGACGTAATTTACTACTTTCTATTAAAAAACGGAAATTAATTTGAAAGTTATGATTAATATAATTTAAAATTTCTTGGGAACTATTGATCATAGCTAGATAAATTTTATATCAATCGATAGGAAGTTTTAATTCACTGTTTTAGAGCTATTAAATTTGAAATTAGAACGACAATTACTCTTCTAAATTTAAAATTATTGAAATTTAGGTTCTCTAACAATGAAATAATGCTGTTTAACGTCTCGTAGTGCTATGGCGCGAATTTTATTGTCAGAGCGTTATCGAGAGACAGATCTGAGCTATTATATTAGTAATAATCTTCATTTCTCTATCTTTTGACAGAAGACGATAAGAGTTTAAAACAAATTAAGTTTAATTGTTATAGGTATTATAGTTTCAAATAGCACTTTATGAAGTCTACAGTGATAAAAAGAATTTAAAAATCCATGTCACATGGATGAAATCAACATTACACGATGAATAAAATATAAAAAAAATGATTCATGTTAAATTGTCAGTTATCATCCTACTAAAACTTATAGTTGAAATTATGTATAAATAAAATATATTATCTATAAATACTGTATAATGCAAAAAAATTTATATTTCTTTGATAAAATTTATAATCAACGTAATTTCTTTATTTAATAGTACGAATTGTAAAATCGCCGCTACTCATTGAATTACACTTACAGATGTCGATTAAATCCTTCTTAACATAAAATTTATTTATATATGATTAGAATACATAGCATTAATGGGATTCAAAGTGCCAGACAAAGTGCCAATTGAGATGTAACTTATAAATAATTAATTTTGTTACTAGCTAATGGAATTTCCCATATCTCTGTTAGTAAGTAATTAAACACATAATTATTTTCCTATTAAAATGATTTGACATTAAAAGCTGTATATTCATACATCTTATTGTTAACGTAGTTTTTTAAAAATTTTATTTAACATGCGGCCCAAACCATAAATACTAAATAATTAGTAACTAAATATCGGCAACTCCTCGCCTGGTATTAAAGATAGCCCTCCGGTGTTGCTTCAAAACGGGACATTAATATAGTTAAACTAAACTCGAAAAAGATTAGAAGTTTTAAAGAAGAATTTTATAAAATTCTGGTTGTTACATAATATTTATGTAATAACACATTGAGCATAATTCAAAAGAAAATTAAATTTGTGTCCTTTGTACAGCGAACTTCTTAACAGTTTGCCCCATACCCTAACAATACATAAATATTTTAGAATATTTTAATGATAATACACAATGTTCACGACAGTTTACAATATCAAAACAATGTTGTACAGAGTTTTATACTATTTCAGAAAAAATATTTAATTTAAAACGTAAATCAAATAATCTAAATGAATAAACATAAAAAAATGTCAACATACTTTGCTCAGTTATCCATTTTCTTCCAAAATGTCACTGTGAAGAAACTGCACTATTCAAAGCACAAAATCATCTGTATAACTGTGAAAACAGATTCTATGGTGACATACAAGTTAACTAATTTACGCGCTTGACCAAAGAACCTGCCCTAAATGCCGGGGATAAAGTGTTTACAAAAATAACCTCTCTTCCGCCCGAAATAGACGGCCGGCATTACGAAAACCAATTGATACAAATCCAATAGTTAGGAAGCTCCGTTGGCAATAGCATCCTCTCACGATAAATCGTTTGGAACAAACTGATTCGTTGCGCAGCTGTCTAATTTTTCCAGGTGATTTTTCTTGGTCTCGGAAGAACTCCAACAAAGCGGAACTTATGCCTGAGCAATGCTTCACCCACCCTGATGGTAATGAGACCGAAACACCGGAATATCGTTTGTTTTACCGGTGCAACTGAAGTGAAGTGCTTAAGTAGTTTAAAATTATAGAGACGGAGTAAGGTAACGTAACAGTAATTCTAAGTTACTTCAGTCATTATATAAAAAAATATGGTGTCTATGCATCAGATATGTAAAACAGCTAACATAGAATGTGTTTTATATATCAGATTAAAGAAAGCGCATTTCATATGGACCACAACGAATGTATTTGTGACCCAGTTTAATGTAACGATAATTTTAATTAAAATTTCGGAACTTAAGCTAAAATTTTCAAATTTCTAATTATATCTACTAATTAACAAAGTTTGTGAGGGAAAAGTACTAAGAAAATTTTAAAGCCTTAAAACTTAATTAAAAGAGATTTGAAAATTTTACATCTTTGGAAATCTAATTTTGTGTGTTTTCTTCGATTTTTAGGATAAATATTGACACATAATCAGATACAAGTATAGGTAAAGGAAAGGGAATAGTTCTATTTTAAGGTAAAATTTAAAGAAACTGGAGTGCTTAATTTTGCAAATACAGTAGACTGCGCTTAATGTGATCACTTCGGGACTTAAGAATTTTGATATCATTAACAGATTAATAAAAATAACCGAATTAGGTAAAATCCACTATATTTTTATCACATCAAGGGAAAAGAAACAAAATGGAAAAGAAAGCACTTACCTCAGGGATATCTATAATTTATTTCAAAAATAACAATTAAAAAATCATTTTTTGTTGCTTGTCGAAAATTATTCCTTAACAGTTCATTTATATTGTTCGTACTCGCATTTTTTACTTTCTCGTATACGAAGTATACAAAGAGAAAGTATTATAATCGTCAAAAAATTCGAACTCGAGATTTTGACGAATCTCCACGTTTTAGACCTCCCTGAGTCCGAAAAACACAATTTTGGAATCATGCCTGTCTGTCTGTGTGTCTATCTGTGAACACTATAATTCGAAAACTATTAGAGCTACGGGGATGAAATTTCTTATGTGGTCTTTAAACATAATTTGTAGGTTTCTATCAATTTTTGGACAAAATCCGTCAACGGTAATTTTGTCTGTATGTATGTTCTCGGTCATGTGAACGCTATAACTCAAAAACTTGAATAGCTAGATGGATAAAATTTGATACACAGTTTTATCGTCATAAATGTAGGTCCGTATAAAATTTTCCGGCAAATCCGTTGAAAAGGGGCGTTCAAATTGCATATTCAATTTCTTTTAATCCGACTCTCATGCGCAAAGTACTGGTAGCAATCTGTTATTGTTGTAAATTTCACTTACAACAATAAATAATGTTTTCAAACATAAATTGTAACAATCTTTTTATTGTTGTAAATAAAATTCAAACCGATCTCATTATTTCAGCAAATCTTTTATTTACGCGCTTTTGCAATTGTTACGGTTGTGGTAGTATAAATTGTTTTCTTGGGAATTCAATTCCAAAGCAGAATTTTCGCTTTAGTATTCATTGCATTGCCTATTTTATCGCACCTGCTTCAAAGTAATATTTTTTTTGAAACGTGGCAACAGATATTTGATTTCAGGTTTGTTTGCTTGTTTATCTTTCTCGTATATGAAGTATACAGAGAGAAAGTATTGTAATCTTCAAAAAAAATTCGAACTCGAGATTTTGACGAATCTCCACTTAGAAAGTATACGAGAAAGTTCAGGGGAGACCACTCCCGCTGGTTTTAATTTGTTGAACGATGCTGCACGCAGCATTTCAAAACATCAAGGGCTTGCCTCATTTCGGCATTCGTTGGAGGGCTTTCTTCAGAGCATTCGTCCCCGTTGGAATCATCAACTTTTATCGCTTGGTCTTGCCTGGCGAATTTCCAAGTCTGTTACTGTGGCAACTACTGGAAAGTCCTCGTCAATGGACATCCATTCTTCTTACTCTTCCTTTTGCATACCTTCAGGAGGTTCAATGACAATTACCGACGGTCACTTCCCTGCCCGCTAAATGGACGATCTTCTAAGAGAGGTCAGGACAAATAAGCATTCTTGGGACGTGTGGAGGAAGTGGCCCCCAGATGGTTCCTTACAAGTCGAGAGAGAAATTTTACGAACGTCAATCGTTAACGCTGATTGAAAATGAGGGATCTGCCAATTCTCTACTTCAAAACTGATAACATTAAACGATATAGTGCTCACACTAAACGAATAATTTTGTATACATTTGAATACGTTGGTTCGTGGCCAGAGGTTTCTGATAATATAAAGCGAATGATAACATTAACCGCGATCACATTAAGCGGAATCTACTGTATTCCCAAACAAGCATAGTGTGGGATTTTCCGAATCTATCGTACTAAAATTCAATGTCGTCTGTGTTTATGGTTGCACATTTCATTATTTATGGAAATGAATAATCTTCAGAATATCCTTCTTAAAATGCCATTATAATTATTAAAAACCCTTTTAGGATACTGTAATTTCCATTTTCAGCTGACATTATATTTTATGGAGAGAATTAATCCTCAAATGCGAATAAAATGCTGTAACACAAGGAATATAAATAACAAAGTTTTAAAAATTCAACTATTTACAGAAAATTGTGATAGGAAAATAAGATAATGCAATTTTACCATGATTACCATTTCCGTGTGCTTTGGCAGGGCGGGGTATATCTTTGTGGTTACCATGATTACCAGAATCTGATTTTTTCAATATTTTTTTATTTAACATTATTCCTTATGAAGAAATCTGCTTAGAATAAAATCCAGAAGATAAAGCGACAGAAGCATGTTCAAGCGTATAGAAACATAATCATATGCGTAACATAATCATAAACGAGACGTTCAGGTTCTTGAAATTCTTGTTGTTTATGGAAATTATTATGAAAATAAAGCTCCCAGATTTCCCGCTGTTTACCAGAAAAGTTTTTATTATATAGCATGATTTTTTTTTGAAATGACACTCCGTGGACAGATTCACTCCAAAACTAGAAAAAGCAAGTTCTTGCTAACGTCTCCAGTTACTGAAGAAATTATGCTACAAAATTTCTTAGAATTTCAATTAAATTGCTGGGAGAGTTTTCGAGATACAATTTGTTTCAGAACAGAAAAAAAGTGAATCTTTGAGATTAACGCCGCAAAGAGTATGATTTTGAAAATATAGACAGAAAAAATTATTTTAGTATGGTGTCACTTAATATTGTCATAAATTTCTGAAGGTAGATAGCATGTAAACACAGAAATAATTTTTTTAAAGTATAATGATATACATTTGTATATAGTCTACTAATAATTTTAGAAAAATCCGAATCTATTTAATGATAGTGGCTCCTTTTCTTAGTTTTAACTTTTTAACTTTGGGAGATTGAAGGATAATGTAAGCTATGAAGCTATAATAAAAAGTATATTTATTGAGATTTTGTAAGTATGTGCATTCCTATTCACGTTAAATGAAAATATGCGCATTTATAATCATTGCATTTATTAGTCTGGGCGTTGCTGTTCGCATCCAAAGAAAATATTATTGCGTATATCTACGTGTCCGTTGATACTCCGTCCAGTGAAAATTTAATATATGTTCGAATTTTTAATCTTCTTTAAAATAAATCTTTTTAATGCCACTATAACGGCCCTACTTCATTTTAAAGGTTACTGAGCGAGCCATTACTTTAATCCACGGAAAAGACATTTCATGTTGAAATGAAGAGGGCTCCATGAAGGGTGAGTAATTTACTTTAATTAAGACAAAATTATTATTTACAATTATTTAAATTTTACAAAGAAAAGAATACATTTTTCCGGTTCAACAACACCGGATCTATTCGCGTGCCGTACTACTCACACTCTATCAGAGAGTCGTCTGCATAGAAAGAGGGAGGCAGCGCCATCTGGCGGATAATTACATCTGTTACACCACCTAAATTTTAATTATAGATTAATTGCTTCTAAACGTACTTCCACTTTAACCTACAAAGTCACGAAATCAGCGGGATTTCCCCGTTTTTTCAGAAGTATAAAAAGGCATAACTGCCGCTATCTTTCTCTTTTTACGATGTAAAACTCTCCTGGCAAGACGCGCGGCTTTGCGTGTAAACTCTTCACCCCTGGGTTTGGATTTAATTATGATTACGTTATCTATCTGATATAATCTAATCCCTGGAGTCAAATGAAGAAATAGAAATTGGATCAACTATTGCCTAATTCATTTCAAGATGCTTGCTTACACCTCATCTAAAGAATAATGTTACATATATATTTATTTTTGTCATTTGTTATAAATAAAAATATTTTCTTTAAAAAAAGATGAAAATTAGAGAAAATATAGCACAGCGATGAAACTTGCAACATAAATGGTTTTCTGTATTTTAGACAGCGTAAAAATGAATGTATATTCTAATAATCCTTTCCGAAATTATCTCCGAAAGAAAAACCCACACCAAAATCAAGAATTTTAAAAAAAAACAGTGTCAACCCATCACTGAAAATGAGTAGATAAGTTAAACTTAGATTTTTATTTCAACAAAGTCGATCATGTAAATGCACTTTATTATATTTACCATTTTATTTAAACTGCCTCATAATAATACACTCATTCATTCAGATAAACATAGATATTATATAATAATCTCAGATCAACATAGATTTAAATTGTTTGGCTTCGAATAAGAAGACTTAAGTGCGGCTATTCAAAGAAACATGCGATACAAAAGTAACATCTAAAAGAATAAATGACACTAAATCATTCCATGTAGCAGGAATAGTTCAATCAGTTCATCTTAGTATCGAACCTGATTTCCTTCTGAAGCGAAATGATTCATGCTCTTATTTTACACCTACGACTGCCTACACTGATTCTGCGCATACAAAAAGAAAACCCGTTTCCAAAGCAGCTTATTTCCTCTCATTAACAGCAGATAAGTTGAACGATAATCTCGTAAAATCACAAAGCACAAGCGTGGAACGTAAAATCCGCTTTAAGAACCTCGCAGATCGTCTTCATTTCGTTCTAGACCGATTGAAATCGGTGACCTTGACACTGAATCCGTTTTCTGAAAACAAAATACGTAATCCTCCTTTGCTACGTGTTAAGAATTTCTCGTTAAATTACTTTGACAGTCACTTATGCATCATTTCCTTCACTGCGAATACATTGGAACTTTGTTAATTCGAAACTGATTAGACCACCGTAAATACAGTGGAACCTCGCATAACGAGCAAAATAAATTGTAAAAAAATGACTCGCTTAGCGAGCAGCTTGTCGCGTAACAAATGCCCAGAGAGGGGAACTCCCGGATTTTGCGCTTGCTGCTGTCATATTCACGGAACTGATATGCTTTAATTCTTATCAAGCATGGTGTCTGGTGATGGGTTCTGTTGGCTTCTCGATTGACATTCATAAAACTTCTTCTAAGACTAAACAAATATTTCTTAGAACACTAACATACAGCTATTACACTTCGTATCTGCGTACATCCTAACTTCGTTCAACCGTACTCGTACTCGTCTCGTCTCTCATTTTTAAATCAATTTTTCAAATTCAAATCAAAATTTAAATCAAAACAGTAAGTCAACATCAGACCGTTGCCACTTATCTGGTATTATACACTGTTATAACATTAAATAAGTTGAACTCATGCTTTTGTCAGGCATAAATATTAAACATGCTTGCAGTTCTTATTAAACATGGTGTCTAGGGACCAACCTAACTCTAAGAGAATATTAGAAATATTACTTCGACATCGTTTCCTCCCTCAAAATGATCAAAAATGCATGGAAAGAGGTTACCAAGAGAGCCCTCACTTCCTGCTCTGAAGAAGCTTTAGCCGGAAAATGTTGTCAAATATGACATTGAGGAGTCTGAGACAGTACCCTGTAGAGCCTGCAGTCAACGAGACTGTGTCTTTGGCCAAGACCAGGAAACTGGATGTGAATAGAAATGATATCAATGAGCTTGTGTAAGAAAACTCCCAAAAGCTGACCACCAAAGAGCTTATGGAGTTGCATTGGGCTTCACAACAAGAAGTTATGGAGGAGAGTTTGTCAGAGGAGGTATATATATATATATATATATATATATATATATATATATATATATAT
>BGPR01004178.1:0-28808 GCA_013235015.1 Araneus ventricosus | reverse complement strand
ATATATATATATATATATATATATATATATATATATATATATATATAATAGCAAAGCAACAATCTTCTAGCGCAGTAAGAGAAATGCTGAAAGCATGGGAAACTGTTGCGTTGTACATTGAGAAGTATCACCCTAATAATCCAGTGGCTATGCGCGCTACAAATAAATTTTATGGTAATGCTGTGTCGCATTTTAGTCAACTATTGATGCGTTGGAAAAAACAAATGTCTCTTGATAGCTTCCTACTAAAAAGAATTAGGCATGTAAGTATCCTATATATAATATTATATAAAAACTCAAAACTCTTTTAAAACCCTTAGAGAAATTAGTAAAATTTCTAAATAAAGCATTAAACTCAATCCTGCTAAATATTGTATGTGTCATAAATAATAAGCTTATTTTTATATTTTTCCTGCAAATCGTATCCAACTTCCATGTTGGTGGATTCTGCTTTAAAAGAAATAATAAAGATGATTCGAGATCCTTAACAATCTTATATATATGATTTTCTTTAAATAAACGCCATACATAAAATTTTGTTGAGTGTTTTTCTCGGCATGGAACGCATTTTCGTATTTTACATTAATTTATATGGAAAAAATTGTTTCGCTTAACGAGCAAGCTTTTGGAACGACTTGTGCTCGTTAAGCGAATTTCCACAGTATTTGATAAATCCAAAATTTGAATTTAAAAAAGCTGGCTATAAAAATGAGAACAACAAGAGAAAACGATAATTTTTAAAAATAAAAAGAGACAATGAAGATTTTTTAAAATATCTAATAGTTTTGTAAATAATACATAGTGGATAAATAAATGGTAAATAATTTTAATAAATAAAGTTATAACTATTATAATTTTTAAAAATAATTAAAAAAATATAAAATTTTTGAAATAACAGCGTCAATGAGTTAAAAAGTTGTTTTTATAAAGAAACAATATGCGGCATTTTGAATACAATAATTTCACATTGAATCGTCAAATAAACAGTACAATTCAATCTAACGTGTTCAAATTTTTTAAAATTGGGAGACTTTTTTTATCGAAAACATTACACAGCAGAGAAATTCTCGAGTGAATTAAGAGTCTTAAAAATTATTCACGAGGATACAAGATACGGAATTTAACAAACAAAAAACAATTCAGAAATAAAGACAATTTTTTTACTTTTTTTATAGTTTTTGCTTCGAATTAACCAAAATAAATTAGAATTCGAATTGCAGGTGGTATTTTAACATTATATTAATAGAAAGTTAAAAGGACCACAGGAAAATTAGAATTCCCGACGAATCCAAATTAAAAAGTTAAAATTAACCAAGTTCGCTGTATCTTGTCTGAAAAATTGCGAGTGTTTTTCCATAGACATTGCTAAGAGAGGAGTGACATTGCTAAGAGAGGAGTCTAAATGCCTCCGGACACCAGTTTTTCGAGAAGACAATATTAGTTTGTTTATTTCTCTTTTTAAAGTCAAACATGGCAACCATCTGTTCTTGCTTCGCCTCTGCAATTTCCAGTGGCGACGAGTGGATGGCAAAAGTGGGGGGGGGATTTATAGATACCTAAAAGAACCCCGGAGTATAAACCCAGAGAAGACAACAAAATTTAAAAATTTTATTTTAAAATTAGTTCGCTTTCCTGGACACTATTGTTTTCTTTATAATTCCTAGTTTTAGGCAGCTGAAATGAAATAAAAAATTTTTTTTTCCGCAAAAAGTGGAGTCCTTTTCCTTTCTCGGATACTTATTTTTAATTAATTAAAATTCTAATTGAAATTTCAAAAAATGGGCTCCAAGGTGCACATTCTCACCCTCCAAAACATGTTTGTGCCAAATTCCGTAGCTCTAAGTCCAGAGGTCTGTCCTGTAGAGGACCAACACACACACATTCTCCTTTATTATTAGTAGAGATTACTATTAGTAATAATGGATTAAATTCATTAAATTAAAAATCATTCTTTGTAATTCATTATTCCAACCAGTAATAATGAAATATGAGGGTTGGAAATTTAATAGAAGCTACCATATAAATATCAACAGGTGATACAACATAAGTTATTTTCTTGAAACATTTATAGTTCTTCGATTTAGTCAGAAGCACTGTGTGCAACCTGTTTCGAACAATGTGGAAGCCATAAAATATCTGAAGCAGTACTAGTAATGTTGATGGTTCGGATGAAGAGGTATATCGTTTTAGGAATCTCCAGAACAGATCTGTAGTAAATATCACTAAATGGTTCTTTCGTCTTTGGAAACTAATCTTTTTTACATTTCTGTTAATACGTCATATACCAGCTTTTTCGAAGTGATCTGAGGTTATCTTTATCGGTTTAGTTTTGTTATTTATTTATTCAAAGAAGAAAGCACACTACAGAGATGACTCCATTTACAGAGTGCATGATAAAAACATACAAAATAAATGGACAAATGGACAATGGTTATGAGAAATGGACAAAATATTCTTTAGCGGTAAAGTGCTGTCATATTTTGCTCAAATCTAACGTCTACATATTTTTTCAATCTTCAGTGTCGACCTTGTTCAGCAAGTTTATTATTGTTAGCATTCGAGTCATCATCAAAGACAAATATGCATTCGTAACTGCCAATACATTTTCATACAGATGGCATAGATTATTTTATATTTGGTGTTCTATGTAGATGGAAACCGCCATCCACGGGAACAGAGTAATAATGAGAAGTAGAATTTATCCTAATACTTAAAACAGTAGTGAAATGATGCAACTTTGATTTTTAGTTTTTTACATTCTTAATTCGTAATAATACATTTATTTTGAATTAGAATATTTTCTCACAATTAATTGCTGAAAGCGTTGCACGCTATTAGAAATTAAAACAAACTTTTAACTTTATGCATTAAGTACAAATTTTTTTTAGACTTAGAAAATTAAACAATCAATATTAATTACAGATTATTACCAAAACGCGAGTAACTGTAGATCGTAGCCTCCAAAATTTGTTACACGATTATATTTTATTTAAGTAATTTTATAATTCAGTAATAATTTTTCCGGAGAAGTATTTTCAGAAATTTAAGGTTTATTCAAATCACAATGGATATTCTTCAAAAGTCTGAATTACAAAATTTTCAATAGTTCATTAAGGAGGTTTTATCAAATTGCTAACGTAAAACACAAATCGGAAAATTTAGAAACTGTATATATTTTCACCAGCTTTTTTTTATCATTTAAAAATAAATATGATGTCATAAGTTTCTCATGTATCTCTTATTATTAAATTTTTATTTCTAGAATCGTATTTTCATGCAAATAAAAGTCATGAATGAGATTATTATCGTCTGAAAGTTATTATTATAACTCTGGAAGTACATATATTTTAAGGGGAAAAAATTATCAGAATTATTCGATTTAAATAATCTCACAAAAATTGCATTTAATACAGTTATTTGATAAAATTAAGCGAGGTAGCCCAAATAAAAAACTAATCGTATGTAGTTTCATTTACAAATGCTTCTTTATTTTCTGATATTGACGCATCTGATTAAAAAAAACTTAGCGTCCAAGTTCGAAGCAAAATTTTGTCACCAGAGGGCGACACGACTGCTGATACCCAGTTATTTCTTACACGTTTTTGACCCCTTTAGAAAAGCAAGAAGGAAGAGGAACTATTCTCCAAATAAAACTATAAAGTAAAGAATAAATGTTGGCCTTTTTATACCTTTATTATTTGTTCTATAGAAGGTTTTTCTATATGTATGAACTTTTAAATTTCTTATTATTTAAAGAAATGTGTGCAGCAAATCGATTTGATTAGATTGATTTTAGATTTTGAAATCTATAAATAAAAATGAAAACTTAAATGATACTAATACGTATATATCAGCAATAAACAAATGAAAAAAAAAATAGTAGTGTGTAGGAAGCTAAAAATTTTCTCAATATTGTCAGATGGTAAAATGAAATCTTTTTCTAGAGCCACAAAATTTATACTATCATCATGAAATTTATAAAAGTATCCGTAACATCTTGAATATATAAAAGTTTTCTATCGAATTAAACAATGAAGAATAAAGAGAAATGTTACTTTTTATTGCCTTTAAAGTTAGAGTCTCTTCCGAAATAATAGCTACAAATTGACTTTGAACTTATAATTTAGCTAAAATTAATTAAGTAAAGAATTTTAAATCTTTATAAGTAAAATTTTTTCTGTGAAACACTTTCCAAACTCGAGCAAAAAATCTAATAAGTTATTAGATTTTTGAATAATCATAATAATTTAATTTATTTTAATTTTTATAATTATTCAATTATCCACAATTATTTTTATAAAGCCAAACATTCAAATGATGCAAATATGTGTCTTTGAGCAATGCAGAAAGCCTAAAAAGTTAAGAAATAAGTAAAGAACAAATCTGAGTCACGAAGAACAAATCTGAGTCCTGCATCTTCTCAATACAACAGAACGCAAATAAATGAATACAATTTTAAGAAATCTTCGTTCTCCAATTGTTGTGATAATTACCACGCATTAAGAGAAACACTCACGGAAAAAGAAAAAAAAATGTAATGATTATTTTAAATGAATAAAATAATAATGAAAAATTTAAGTTATATAATGCACAGAGGATAATTTCTTTACGAGCATAAGCAATAGAAAAGAAAAAATGGATATTAAAATAAATAAAAACGTGCAGTCTAAACTATCTTCCAAACAAGTTTAACTTCCGAGATCCTACTAAAAAAGAAGAATGAGTCGTGTATTTGTCTTTTTAAAGGAAAGAATATATATACTGGATGGACCGAACACAATGTCTACCACTAAAGGAGTTAATAATAATAATAATAATAATAATGCGCTAATTGAATATTCAATTAATATTTAAAATGCAAAATATGTGAGAATTTTCCTTCCCGTTGGATTAACATCCCGTTTTAAAGTTACACGAGAGCTATTTTAGGATGGAACTTACAATTTTTACTCATGGTCAGATAATGGAACTCTAACTCCAAACTTCCTCGCCACACCAGTGGGAGGACTATAATCCCGAAGAATTTAAGCGATTTGTTTACAATTTAGTAGTCACATTTAGATAAGCGCATTATTGTGAGAAAATTCCATTCCATTCTACGTTAGATCGACAGAGTACACAGGCCTAATGCACATTAAATCGACTTAAATGCCCTTCGGCTGGTGTGGCGTGGAAGTTTGGAGATGGGATGCCAGTTCCAGTGTCGTCCTTGTTATCCGACCATAGTTCAACTCTACAACGTCTGTCTCAAAATAGCCACTCGTGTAGCTTCCAAACAGGATTATGATCTAATTAAGGAGACACATTACTCAAAAAATGGCCAAAATATTCATTTTTATTTTATTGGATGGTTTTGTTTATCTTATATTTCTACTTATTGCATCAAAATTTCAAATTTGTACCTTTAATATTTTCACGTAGATATATCGTGGTTAATGGTAGAGGATAGAAATAATCACACGATAGAATAAGATCTCAACTCGAGCTTTATTCAACCCCCAAGTACTATTTACAGAAACTTATATACAGGCATGGAACATTCTAGAAATAAATCAAAGATTAATTTACATATTATTAATTTGCATATTCTAGAAAAGACGAGAAATGTGAAGTAAATTAAGAAACAAAACACAATTATATGAAATATTTGACCTCTCCCGGGCTTGAACTCACGTCCCATGGTTCCACAGACGTGAACGCTACCACTAAGCCATGGGGTTTCGTCTACTCTTGCTTACAATATTATAGAAGTTATTTAGGCTTTTATTTACGATGACCAATGATAAACATGCTCAAATGACAACTTTACATGGTTTTTTTCTCCATGTCGGACTTTTCTTCACTTTCATATTTTCAAAATGCTAAGGCTTTTTTCCATTTTCATATAGAGCTTTCAAATTTTTTGTACTTGTTTATCGTTATACTTATGATAAAATTATGCATGCAATAAGCATTCAAGTGCTTAGTTTTTTTATACACAAGATAAAAATTGAGTTAGTGCTAAATTTTCTCATTTTTCTCCACATAAAACAGTAAAAAATCTATATTTAAGCGAAAATTAGATTCACCTTAAAATCCATGCACACTTTGGTGTAATATATTTCATTGAATCTGCAAACAAAATTTGAGGCAAAAATATTCTTATTTGAAAAAGTAGTAGGGAATTTTTAAAATTGAATTTTTCTTTAAAAAAATTTCATCTTAACAAGCAGATCAAAATAATTTTTTTCTCTTTAAAATGACTTTATATGATTATTGTTCTTTAATAGTATGAAAACTTTTTTCAATAATATTTCAAATAAAATTTATTGTTCAGAAGGAAATATGTCTCCTTAAACTAAACTAAGTTGAAAAAAGCCAATTCGGTGGTTCCACCGCTTAACCCTCCTACCAGTTTAAATTTATTATTATTATTATTATTTTTCATTATCATCTCAAAATTACAGTAAAGCGCCGTTCATACGTTTCTCATTTAAACATCCTTTCATCACAATCCCGATTCATTCGTATTCATTGTAATGATAAAGATCTTCTTTTATACGACGCAAAGCTTCGGTTATGCGTCGTTTTCATACCTTCTAAAATGTGAAAATTTCCTCTTTTCTAGTATGTGAAATGTAATAAAGATATCAGGACTTCGAAATTATTCACAATCGATGAAGTAATAGAAGACAAATTGTCTGGTGCTAATTTAAGCGATGATGAAGAGTTATTCCACCTTTCTTTATAGACGAAATGGACTCCATTGAAAAACTACAAACTTATTTTCTTTTGTCAAAAGAATAGTGAAAAAACATTCAATGAACTTAATTCGACTCATAATGCTGTACTTAAAATTCACAGACAATCAGCACACCACACGACAGTTAAAGATTTTTTTTTAATTACACCGCTACCTACATGCACATAACTCGTATAAGATATGTGTAATTAGTACTCAAGATATGCAATAAAAATATGATTTTTCTCACTTTTATGATAAATGTTTAATTTTAAAATTTAATTATTTATTTCCATATTAGGTAGTATTATACTACAGCTATCTTAAAAAACTTTAAAATTATACTTTTAAATGAATTTGTTTTAGTAGTATTAAATTTGTAATGATCGATGTTGTTGAAAAAAATTTCGATTCTACGCCTTTTCATTTATACGTCGTTTTACGTCAATCCTTTGAAAGACGTATAAACGGCGTTTACCGTATTTTTATATATTTAATTTCATAATTTTCGATGTATAAAATATTTTGAGATTTTAGCATTTCAATTGCATATCAAAATTGCGGTTTATCCACATTGAAAACTGAATGCAAAAAGCTTGAAGATTTTCGATGAAAATAATTGACCACATAAAGGGTTAAGCAGTACCTAAAGTTCCTTAAGGATACAAATAATCTTATTGTTTAAGCCATAATTCATTAAATAAAATAATTGTTCTAATCAAAATTGCGTTTCCAAAAATACTGCAATCCACTAGCAAGAAAAATAAGAGTTAAATATCCTGAATCTCGTTCTCACACTGATTTTTGCTGCTGAAATGACTGAATACAGCTTTCTTTAGATAAAAACACCTTTCATATCTCTACCTGGTTCAGAAAACTATAAAAGGCTTATGTTTTCATCAGAAACTTCTTAGATTTGAATGTATTGCAAAATCCGAATCTCCTTATCCAAGTGCGTGACAGAAGGTTTAACAATTACAGTGAATGCATTGAAACACGCGATTTGAAACAATATTGACAAGCAGAATAACATTTTACCGATTGGGAACACCGGGATGATGGTATTATTTATGGCACCAAAATTTCTTGCCTCGAATCTCTAGTAATTGGATAAAATTTTCGGTTGGAGACACGACATCTTTGTTCGAAAATAATAAATTGTTACATTTCGTTCGCGTGTTTCAGTCTGATTTTAGCCGAGCGATGAAACACAAAAAGATTTTCCGGTCGGATTTGCTGGATATCATACACGTGTCGATTGTCTAACAAATCGTAAGAACAAATCTTGTAATTAGTATTTGGCTGAATTTTTATAATAATAATTTTGATCGAGAAAAAAAATAATAAGCGTTTCGGAAAAGATGATTTATATCTCATACACCTGTTGGTTGTCTCAAAAGTCTGGTGAATTATAGTCAATACTTGGGTCAGTGTTTATCTTACTGATTAGTTTTACATTGAAAAACTTTTCTGGTCAGAAAAAATCTTTCAAGGTTTATCTTTCTTGTCAATATTTCTCTTTCTTGAAAAATATTGTAAAACCCAAAACTTTTGACAGCGGGATTTTGACGAAACTCCACGGATCAGACCATTCCGTTTAGTTTAGGTCCCCTTTTCCTTCGACCGTGGGATTTTGACGAAACTCTACGGATCAGGACCACTCCGTTTAGTTTATGTCCCGTTTTCTTTCGACCGCGGGATTTTGATGAAACTCCACGGATCAGACCACTCCGTTTAGTTAGGTCCCTTTGTGAAGCAACCTTTTTAATTTATTTTGTGGGCTATTTTTGGACAAGCATCGTAATGAACTACAGTGAAACGACGAGAAAGACCGCCTGAGTATTCATCCATCCTCTCCAATCTTCCGCACAACACCAGCGGGAAGACATTTGACCAATGACGTCAGATTTGGCGTGCGCCAGGTCTGCATATACGGCGAATCGTCGGTGGCATCGGGTTTCGAACCTGGAGCGCTTTGGCCTGGAAGCCGAAACCTTGCCACAGGCTACCGTGAATGCTAAGATCATTCTGAAACGACAAAAAAATGAAATTATGTCTGTCTATCTGTGAACACAATGAATCAAAAATACAACAAATCAGGCGGATAAAATTTGGTTTGCAGTCTTGAAATCAAAATTGCAATCTATATGAAATTTTAGAAAATTCTCTCTGACTACGTTTGCATGTGAAGACGACAACTCAAAAGCGCTAAAGGCTATTTGGATGAAATTCGGCTTATGATTTTTATCACAAGAACTGCAAATCAGTCTCAGACTTTGGACGAACTCCGTCGTTAGATTGACTGTCTGTCGGTTTGCCTATACATGCATATGTGAACGCACTAACTCAAGTGCAGCAAACTAGATGGATGAATTATACTGCATAATACTCATATCAAGTTGCAAATTTTTATTGAATATTGAACCAGATGGGTTTTGGAAAACTTCAAACTGCATTCTTTATTCTCTAAATTATTCTATAAAACTGAATACGAAACGCTTCGTATCGTTTAAATATTCGAGGAATTTGAGAGTAGAGCACTTCCGCTATTTGTGTGGGGGTGTGGTGTCTGTGGGTTGGGTGTGTGTGTGTTCAATTATCGAGGAAAAGCAGTCTACTGTCAGATATTTCGCATATGTCGGCTGTAATAAATTGTCCATTGTCGGATATTTTACATATGTCCTAAATTCTACAATCAAGATTTGGCAATGTTTTTTTTTCTATTGAAAGGACATCTAGAATACGAAAAACCTAAAAGTCACCTCAAAAATTTATTCAACTATTAAATGAAAAGAATAAAGAGTTTTTTTTCTAGCAAAACCTCTTTCTGTGCCTACATAGAAAGCTTTTATTATATTATTCTAAAACGTTAAAGTTTAACTGAAATTTAATGTCTCAACAACTGTCAACAGCAAAAGTTATGTAAGGAATTTATTAACTCTCATCATCAAAAAGAGCAACCGAATGCATCTTTTTTTTCCCTTACAAAACTTCATTGAGAAGCCTAGGCATTTCAAACAGCTACCGAATAATTAATTCCTAATATACCCAACAGCTGTTGACATTTTGCTCTTGGAAGAAAAACACCGATTTTACATGACCGGTAAGACAGCCTGCAGCGCGACCGAGAAGCGTTGGGGCGGTCAGTGTGTGAGGCTCGAAAAGCGCATAATGAGGTTAAATTAATTATGGTGTCATTTTCTCATCATTAACTTAAAGCAGCAACATTTAGCGAATTAATTATCAGCATTGTTTTATTATGCTTTTTCATCCTTCAATTTTATTATCTGAAATGCATTATTACTCTAACATGATAATAACAGAACTGAGACGAAATATGGTTTCTTTAACTTTCTTCTAACGGTTGGTGCAAAAGTTTAGCTTCGTTTAGTTTAGTTATATTAACATCCCATTTTGAAGCAACACGAGGGCTATTTTGGGACGGACCTCTTAATTTTGAATCGTGATCAGATGACGAGATTGTGAGTGTTTGAGGTAGTACTGCACTCTAAAACCTTCAGGTTGAGTCGGGTCTCCTGGGTATTGAATGAATGAATAAAAATTTAGAGATTTAGCGTGGCGCCTGCGACATCTTTCTACCCATGGTATCAAGACCCAGTATTATGATTTCGGCTCCCAATAACATTCATAGTTCTAAAACGAAATGTCAGCACTTTTAGTCCTGAACCTTTTTTTTTTTCAAACGTAGGACTACATTCCTCCCATTGGGGTCTCAGGAATGAATTTGATTCACACGCCAAAACGCCACAAGAAACGTTGTATGGGAGATCCTCTATATCTCGGTAACTACATATGTTAAAAACATAACTAATGTCTTATTTTAGAGATAAGCAGAAGCTGAATCATCAGAATTTTTTCTTCTCTATATGAGATGGTGTAGTTCTGCACCAGCCCCTAGAATTGAACTCCCTTTTGCGGCATTTATCTAACTGACCTTCTATCGATAATTATTCTCATGCCCTATTCTTTCACCCTATTTCTGATAGGTTAGAGCTTTTGGGCTTTAAGCATGCTTTATAGGATCTATCATTTTCTATAATAAGAGATCGTTAAAATGTTTCGTACGCAACAGTGAGTACGCTTTTCAAAGAACATTTAAAAGTTCTTTTAGTCAACACTAATAGCAAATTCTGAAAAATTGGGAAAAAGAAAACAATTTTCAAATAAAGAAATTATCTTAACTTAAATTTGTTTTCATCGATTTATGACAAATTTCATACAAAAAATTGATCGGTTTGTAACATTCTATGATTATATAATAAAGCACTCAGGTATCTTATTATTAACCAGTAACTAGAATGATGAGTCAACTTTTTAGCATGAACTTGTTTTAACACACAGAACTGATAGCATTCAAAATATGATGAATGTCGAAAATATCGAGTACCGATATTCCATTTTAAATTTATCAAAGTTATCAATACATCGTGAAAATTATACTAGCGTAGCGAATGAAATAATGAGTCTCAAGCACAATCGATTTGAGAATCATCTATCATTTCGATGAATTGAAAACTAGACTCTTGTATACATTTTGAAAATAAACTTGCATAATAATTTGTCATTTTCAAAAGATGTTACTTAAAATATCTGAATTGTTTTTTCTTATATCATGTTTTCAATCCTATGATTGAAGTAAGAAACATATTCTGTTAACTTGATGATTTATTGAAAAAAAAGTGTCATATCAAAATCAACGATTATCATTAAAACTTTTTACATGCATCATTTAAATTAACTTTAAATGTGGGTTATTTAATATTTGGATTATTTCGAGGAAATTGTTGCTGAAAAAAATTTGGCATCGAATGTTTCACATTTAAATAGCGTTCTTAAACGTTGGCCGATATCAACTTTTTTTTATATACAGAGAGATAAAAACTATTGCAAGCAGCAACTCACTTTCTTTGTTTTTCTAAATTATGTTATATAGAATTCGTTCTTTTTTTCTAAATTTTGTTACAGAATTCGTTCTTTTTTTTTTCTAAATTATGTTATACAAATCGCTTTTTTGTTGTTTCTTTTCTTTTTCAAAATTATATTTTAGATTTTTTTCTCATTTCTTGTCCCTGTTGCATGAGGTTGTACTTATTATTTTATCTTATTTCTTTTTTGTGTTTATTTTTTAAATTTTATTTACTATTTATTACATTTTATTTATTTTTCATTTTTTACTTATTCTTATGTACGTTTATCTATTTATTATGTAAATTTGTAATTACTTATTATGAATGTTTGTAATTATTTATTATATTTGTTGTTTGTGTGTTATTGTTCTTATATTGGCATTTTTATTTTGTATTGTATGACTTATATTGTTTTTCTTCCCGCCTACTCGTGACACTTTGTACATCCTTTGGGTTTTTCTTTCTGCATACTGATAAAGAAAGTGACAGGCTATTAACGCTTTTTGTATAGAGTTAAATTAATACCAAAAATATAAGAAAATTTTCGTTGTCAGTTTCTTTTAACCATGTTCTGAAAAAATAGAGGAGAGACGCCAAATTTGAACCGGGCGGCCCTAGATTGGACAGTATAATAACTTGATTTCGACTAAAAATTTGAGCCATAAAATATACAAATTATGTTGTAATGATGTAAATGGAATTCGATTAAATATTTGAGCCATAACATTGGCAAATGATGTTGAAACGAAGTAAATGCGCGGTACAAAATCATTTTTGACTTCATACAGCACATTTACATCGTTACAACATCATTTTTAAGAGTAAGAGCTACTTTCTTTGTTGTGATTTTGGCAGGTCGCGTATTTTCGATGAATGAATTGACGCAAATTTATAAACTCCTATTTATTCTACATTTAGCATATATATATTTACGTACATATATACAACATATCACAGTTAAGACTTGATGCATCGCCATATTGACAGATCGATAGATTCGATAATAATAATGTTAATGTTGCCAGTTCTAAATTGTTAATAAAAGAAAGATTAAAGATAGTCTAGATGTTCAATTCAGTTCTTATCGGAAGAATATAACATAGTTACAGTTAGAAAACAAGTATTTAGATTTACATCAGCCATCGATTATTTAAACAAAGGACAAAAAGACCTCGCGTTTTCTAAATTAAGTAGGAAAATATTTTACTATATCATCAGATAAGAAAATTTCTTTAGCTGCAATTTACTATAATCATTTTATGAAAATAGCTTAAAATTAAGATTAGGGAAATTTTTTGTTGTTGTCCAAAGGTTGCTTAGATTGCCACAAAGCGTTGCCTTGATTGGGCCATTTAAATCAATAGGGTTATTATCGTAAACTACAAAAATAACTTGGAAAGTAGTTTATTCAGAATTATTTAACTGGGCGTATGAAACTGAGATTTCTTCAGTAGCTTTCTCTGCACTGTCAACTGACTATAGCACATTTATTCAATGTCTTAGTTTTATTTATTATTAAGGAACTGCATTTGTAACGCTTTAAAAATAAGCTGCACCGGGGAAAATATTTCATATAAAAGGGGTCAAAGTCCAAAGCGTTTACAAAACTCATGACGAGAAAAAAACCGCTTTTTGAACCACCTAAATTCTTTCAACTGAGGCCACTCTTCGATAATTGAAGCCAACGCCTCATGGGTCTGTCATTCTTTTCCAAGAACACCATGAACAACATTTTTGCCGACAGCGCTTAGACCCTCACTGTTCCATATTTCTGAAACGCCATGCCATCCGCTACGTTCTCCTACATGTTCTAGAACTGAAACTTGATCAAAAATATTTTTAACCGCCTGCAAAAATCTGTTTTTGTTTTCTTTCCCAATCTCGTATGAAACTGACACAGTTTCTACAAGTGACCTTTGAAAAAAAAGAAGATATTTGACGTGATAGCGTATAAAAAATAAAAATAATGCTCTAACGCCGCCTACTACTCTAAGCCAAGAATCGCCAAAGGGACTTGGAAAATGCCGGTTGGCAGATAGGTAGATCCTCTTTTTCCAACCACTTGTTTCCCATCAAGCCGGTTTGAAGGTCAGGGGCTAAAAAGGATGAGATTCCATCCAGGCTTGCTGAACTAGGCTTCGCCGGTCTGAGGTGGTATTTGCTTCTGATGTTTTTTTTATTTTTTTTATTTCTGAAAGGCCTATTTTCTACCGGAGATACGATACGTGAATTGAAAAAGAAAGACATCTGTGTGTTCACAAGCACTACGATGGTTGACTTCCTTCCTCGGTTTCACTTCCTTGTGTAGGCACGAGTTTTTTTGTGAGTGAACAAAAGCGATATGAGAATTAAAAACACAGATTATATTCTGCGTTCGTCTGTGAGATAATTCTGTTTTATGCACGTTTTTGCTAATTCTTTTTTTTTCCAAATTTGGGTTAAGAACGATTTCGAAATGTCAATGATTTGATTTAAAAGAAAGTTGGCTTTTGTGGTGGAAATTAGAGCATTCGTTTGTTTAAAAAGTTCCATTGATCCTTGAAGAATTACATTTGAGATAATTGTTCGGGCATCCATTTATTTTCATAATATAATGGAGATTTCAAAGAAAATTAATCTTTAGTTTTAGCATATATTCTAAATAAGAACCCTTTTTCATAATCATGATCAGTTGTAGATATTTCTGCGATTTTTTAAAGCGTACAGACAATCGATGACCTCATATTTAAGAATTTTAAATGAAGGCTCTGAGATAGTTTATTTTAAAAAATGACCTAGATATAAAGATTTAAAATTTATGCAAAATGTATGAAATTAATAACATTTGTGAGGCGAACTGTGTCACTGCGCATCAACATTGATATTGAACCATTGTTTTGGACAAATGCTGAGACTTGCTACTACCGAATGGAAACTTAGAAAGCACATTTAGACTTGCATGGATATTTGGATTCTTTTTTCCCGATAAAAAATTTTCTGCTACAAGATATTATAATATTCTTATAAGAAGTTACATAAAAATTATAAAAGTGTATAAAGAATAAATGTAACTCGAATTATTTCTTGAAAATAGTGCTTCTTGATTGTAAGTCGTCTCGTATTCTCAAATAAAAATAAGCTACATCTATCTTTGAAAGTGTTTTTGTAATTTTGTGGCACTTCAATTAAAAGCAAATGTACAGTCCCAGTTTTTTTTACCTTGCAGAATATTAAATATTTTATTTGCAAATGCAAGGTTATTTTAGGGAATCACAGCATTTGACGTTGGAAATTCATAATATATAGTCAATATTACTTCTAAGAGCGTTGCAAAGAAAATACCTTCAGGAAACTTCTAAGGGAAACTAGCTAATATTTGTGTTACTTAAGAAGAAAGATCTTCGAGCAGTCACAATATCCTCGGAAGCAAATAGCTGATCCGACCAATTTTCGATTGGTTTGTTATATTATCCCTTTCAAGCTCTTCTGGAATCAATATCCAACTTCATATTTAGTTTGTTTTATCTACACACTTGTTGATAACAAATATCACAAAATTTTTCTGTCTATGATGGAATCTTTGGCGTATATTGAAAAAAGTACTCATTTTGGACCTCTTCCTAATTTGACTGGTTCGCATCCAAAATTTGAACCAGATCTATAGCTTCAGTATTGAGATTATGTATTGAAATTCTTTATAGTTTGATGAATTTTTGAGTTATCGAGTTTACATACAAACGAATAGACAGACCGGCAGACAGTCAATCCTTCGACGAATCTGGTCCTAATTTTTAAAGAAATTTCCTATTGATTTTATACAGATTTGAGCTCTTTTATCGTTTGAATGGCAAATCATGGCCAGATCTGGCTTTTGTGCCAAAGCACAACAAGCCAAACGACGGATCTAATCCAAGAATTGATACAAATCTACAATTCTGGTGATAAAATAATATGCGAATTTCACCCATCTGATTTGTTACGTTTTTGTATCATGGCAATCCTATACATTGATGGGTTCTCTTTGAAAAAAGAAAGAAAAAGAAAAATGGGCAGTAGAAAAAAAAATCAAGGGTAAATATAAAAAAAATGACGGGAGTTTGTCTTTTCAAACAGCCGCTGATGTTAAAGGCGTAGGACTACATTACTCGCGTGACTCTTTTGTTTCTCGAAGTTCCTCGTAAGCTTTTGTAACTTCTGTTGTTACCCTTTATCTTTAAAATAAGACATTAGTTATGTTTTTTAACATATGTAGTTACCGAGATATAGAGGATCGCGTCACCAATTCATGCGTATTTTTGCCCAAATTTGCGACTCAGTAGTCGCTGAACTACAATTCCGATTTTCAATTTTTTGTAAATTCTGTTGTTACCCTTTATCTCTAAAATAAGACATCAGTTATGTTTTTTAACATATGTAGTTACCGAGATATAGAGGATCTTCCATACAATGTTTTTCGTGGCGTTTTGGAGTGTGAATCAAATTCCTTCCTGAAACCCCAATGGGAGGAACGTAGTCCTACGTTAAAAAAAATGTTCAGAACTAAAAGTGCTGACATTTCGTTTTAGAACTATGAATATTATTGGGAGCTGACGTCATAATACTGGGTCTTAATATCATGGGTAGAAAGATGTCACAGGCGCCACCCTAAATCTCTAAATTTTTATTCATTCATTCATACCCAGGAGACCAAGACCAAAGGAACATCACCCGGCCCTGCCTAAGCATCCGGGTAAACAATTGAAAGACCGGCCGCCGCAACAGAAAGTCGGGCACTGTGGTTCCAGCACAATAGTCCCCATTACGAGCGGCTCATGCAGCAACCCCTCGTTTTATCGGGGTACGACCCGTCTTCGGAAGTAGGCCCAAAGAGCCACACCACCATTATTGTGCCATCGGGTTGACGAGAGCCAGCTTACTTATACGGCAGCCTCTCCTCCGCGAACTCACGGTGTCCCCCCGATGGGGTCATACCCAGGATATTCGACTCAACCTAAAGGTTTTAGGGTGCAGTACTACCTCAAACACTCACAATCAAATCCAAATTTCACCATCTCCTCATACATCGTAAATCTTCAGTGGAGTCGGAATTCGAATCCTCTGACCTTCGGGTATAGAACCGCGACGGCCTCCATGATTTTGAAATTATACCAAAGTTATGACAGGTATTAAAATCTTAACTTTGTCTTGCCAGTTGACTGACCATGTTTGGCTCTTGTGCCATATTGCTTACTAACACCACCAAAACAAATGTTTGATGCATGGGATACCGTAGAAATATTTATTAAACTTCTTTCCATGTAGCATATATTTTATATCATTCTTTATTTTTTTAATCCTAATAACGAAGCTTGAAATTTAGCAACCCACATTTTACGAAATCTTCGCGCATCAACGAATTTCAGTCAATAAATTCTGAATAGAAGTAGTAAACTAAATGACTCCCACACCTTACTATTAATATCAAGAAAATAATCTCCTGGGCGTTTTCATCTGGAAGTTGTAATTTAAGGTAGACAATCTTCTGATACCAAAAGCTGGAAGACAAAAGTGTTTTGATCGATGGCCTTATTCGGGGCATCTGGAAATTACAGGTTCGGGACAGCAGACCTTGATACCATTAAAGAATGGCTTCCTGTTCCTCTGTGATCTGGTTTCTGGAAAGAAGACTGGAGGGAGTGACCAGCGGCTCTTCCTTGATCCTTCTTGATTTGATTACCTGTTGCTTCTTAAGGATGTTGCCCACTTCTTGAGGTGTGTGGTATGTGGTGCAGACATTCGCCCCCGAAGCATGCTATTTGGATTGATTGTTGAAGTGCGTCCGAATTGTTTTGTCTTCGTTCTTATATCAACAAGAGTGTATTTATGTGTTGTTGGAAAACATAAATATTTCTATTGGGAAAGAAAAGGAAGGATAATTAGATACAAGGAAAAAAAGCAGTTAGTGAGTGAAAAAAATTGATAATAGGTATTTTATCTAGTAGATGGCATCGTTGCTGCTCAACATGCGGTTGTGATAATGACCCGAATAAGTGGTTGGTATAGGGGGAGACTACCGAATTTGGACGCTTAAAAATTTTTTATTGTACAATGATGGAGAAGTAATTTTTTGAATATGTAGAGGGACGAGACTCATGTTTATATGGAATGCCGCTGTTGAAGAATTAATTCAATTTCAGGAACCATTTTTTATTAGATGGCTAAGTTCCACGACATTAAAAGGTACAAGACGCATGACAGAGAACAACAACACAACACAAGTACACAGAAGATGAAGAGAGAGGGGCATCATGGGAAAAAACCGGATGGCTCTAGTAGCGCCACCTACCATAAAAAGGAGAAGGCAGTGAATTGTAACCGCTACAAATATTTATATTTAAAACAATGTAATTAAGTTTTTGAGACATATAAATTAAAGTAGAAAAAAATAGCATAACATATTGTGAGATCGGTAGAATTAAGGAAATTGATTTCCTAAATTGGACCAGCAATTTCTTTAAGCACAATTAAAGTAAAAATATTTTTTTAATTCTAAAATTCACATCAGCACACAATGTGTGACTTTTAGGCTCTTATTCTTTTGTTTCCTCACATATGATACAAAACCATAATTTTAATTTCTGTTATTTTTGAATCAACATTCGATATCTTTCATGTCCTTTTTCTGCTTAAGCTTACTCTAATTCCAATATATGGGGACTACTAGTGATTATAGCTGCTTTCTGTGCTATTCCTCTAGTTCAATATGGCCTTTGATTTAAACAGTCCAATTTAGACAACTACTTGTGGTCCAATCTGAACAACTTTCGGACAACAACAAAAAAGTTCTTTAAATTATGTTAATAAAATTATTACAGTAAATCGTATCCATTTTCTATCTGAGGAATTTCCTAGCATATTTAGATTCCTACTTTAAAAAAGCGTAAGGGCTATTCATCTTTTGTTAAGGTATTTAATTACTGATATGTCAATGTACTTGTTCTTTAACTGCAACCACGTAGCATTTTCTCTAAGAAATTATTTCATGAACCACATTTACTTTGTTGCAACATAAGCTGCCTATTTTATGGCCCAAAACTGTTAAAAGAACTAAAATTACAATACCTGTCTAATCCAGGCGTCAGTCCGAATTCAGCAACTCTCCGCCATATAGGGATCAATGTGAGTGGTTTGTATAACAAATCACGAAGATAAGTTAACAATAGTATAAAATTTCGTATTGCTTTTTAAATACATTGCTTGCTACGAACTTCACCACTTTTACTGTTACAGTGGAACTTGGCTGATTCGAAGCTAAAGGGACCGCAATAAAATCCGTTTTATTCAAAAATTTGAATTAAGGAAAATTGGGTCTAAAAATAAGAACAGCAAGAAGAAATGAAAATATTAAAATTAAAATCGGTAATAAGTTTTAAATATAATAATGTTTAATGTAAGTTTTAAATATAAATAATGAATAAATAAACAATATCTCATTTTAATGAATAAAGTGATAATAAATGTAATTAAAATTTTTTGATAATTTCATAAGTAATAATTCTATTGAATAGAGGGAAAAATTTTAATAAACAAATAATATACAGTACTTGTATCAACTGCACAGTAAATCTTCAAAATAAATAGTACAATTCAAATCTAAATTGTTCACATTTTTAAAAAATGATACTTTTTTTATTGCTTTTTCGATTGAATACATTGTACGGTTGTAAAATCCTCGAGTGAATTAAGGAAAGAAGTAAATGAAGAAGTCCTTAATTAGCGAACATTAAGAACATAAGATATGGAGTATTTAACTAAAGAAAACAATTCAGAAATAAAAACAACCTTTTACAATTCTTTTTCTTGCATAGAATTTCACTATGTTGTAACGAAATCTTTTTCCAATAAATTTACAGCTAATTTGATAAAGGGAAACAAATGGCATTTTCTGGCTCTCGGAATTTTTCAATTTGACAGAAAATAGCGAATTGGAGACGAAGCAAATGAAGCGTCTCTAACCAAAACAGTCGTCTCGTGTTTGTAAGAGCTCTTATTTGCTTTTTTAAAGCAAGGGTACGATATCCATTCTTTTTATTCTTATTTTTACAGATAAATATCAGTCTCACGTACGTGCATGAAGAAATCAGATCTTTTTTTATTCATAATTATCATAGCCCGTGTGATAAAGAGTTCTATACACTTTGTGGATAGTAAACAATTTTTTCTTACTACACATTTCCGAATTCTCATCCAAATATCATAACCTCCCAAATAACGCGTTATATTTACCATATAGATAATAATATTGCACCATTATTTCAAAAATGAATCATAAAGTAAAATATCCGATCCATCGATGTAAAGAGATCTATACACTTTGTGAATAGTAAACGAAATGATTTTTCTACACATTTCCGAGTTCTCATCTAAATATCGCGTTATATTTATAATTACGATAATATTGTTGTACTGATATTTCAAAAATACATCATAATGTGAAATCTCCGATCAAGCGAAGAACATCCAAACCATCGATGTAAAGAGTTCTATACACTTTATGCATAGTAAACGAAATTATTTTTCTTACACATTTCCGAATTCTCATCTAAATATCGCGTTATATTTATAATTGCGATAATATTGTTGAACTGCTATTTCAAAAATACATCGTAAAGAAAAACCTCCGATCAAGCGAAGAACATCCAAACCATCGATGTAAAGAGTTCTATACACTTTGTGCATATTAAACGAAATGATTTATCTACACATTTCCGAATTCTCATCTAAATATCGCGTTGTATTTATAATTGCGATAATATTGTTGAACTGCTATTTCAAAAATACATCGTAAAGAAAAACCTCTGATCAAGCGAAGAACATCCAAACCATCGATGTAAAGAGATCTATACACTTTGTGCATAGTAAACGAAATGATTTTTCTACACATTTCCGAGTTCTCATCTAAATATCGCGTTATATTTATAATTGCGATAATATTGTTGTACTGCTATTTCAAAAATACATCATAATGTGAAATCTCCGATCAAGTGAAGATCATCCAAACCATCGACCTGAAACTAATCCATGTGAGCTATATTTATTTAGGTAGTATCAAAGCACCATCAAGAAGCTTTGATACAAGTTTCCAAGATTAAAAAGCAATTACATGTAATGACTTATCATACATCAAGAGATGAATAACGTAAACATTATATTAAATAGCAAGAATGAATTAAATATTTTAATTAAAACGAAGTAACTAAGTATTTTGCTTGATCTTATATGGTTCGTAATTTTTATTCTTTTCGGAATTCCATTACTGCGTAATAGTGAATTGAATAGATATGTCATCAGTTCTTTCATGTTTATTCGTCAGATTTCTACAGTTTATGCTATTCATTTATTTCTCTCCATATCACTCATATGTCACTCAAATGCCAGTTTAAGAATTTTTTCTGTCATGTAACTAATAAAATGTTTTTAGAAATAATTTCATATTTCATTATACATCGATAAAAAATATTAGATATTTCTGAATTTAATAACCACTTGCATATTGTAATTTAGAAGATAGCACGTTTTACGGAGATTTTTTTTATAAATTTAATCTACACTCAATCTGAAAATACTCAAATAATATCAAAAATTCTTTTAACTGAATTACAAATTCAAATTAAATGCAGTCTTCTGATAAAAAAAATTCTAATAATCTCTATTTATAATAAAATCGAATGTGTGTTAATGTTTTAAAATTAATGCTGTCATCGAATAAATAATTCCTGATAAAGGGGTCTATTCTGGTACCCCCCGGTTGGGTTGGGAGTTGGGGTTGGTTGCGTTTTTTAACTTGCGGAACCCACCCCAACCGGGGTACCAGAATAGACCCCAAAATCATTTAGGACAAATTTAGCGAAGAAAGTTTCAGGTTAGCAAACGATAAATCTGTTCAATTCTGAAAAGGAGTAAAGTGAAAGGAGTTTTAAACTGAACGCAGAAGTTTTCAGTTTATATTTTAGTCTACTATAAATGCCGGTAAAATCTCATGTGATAATAAAAATTGGACAAGAAAAATTTTCAGAAGTTAATAATTGAACTTTTTTCTTTCTCCGTATATGAGATACAAAGATAAAATATTGTATTCGCAAAACATTCAACGTCAATATTTTGATGAATCTCTTCATTTTCCCTTGAGTGCGAAATAAAACTTTTTTTTGGAATTATGTCTGTGGATACGGTAACGCAAAAACTCAACGAGCTAGACACACGAAGCTTGGTAACCTCTTTTTAAAGCAAAATTATAGATTTTGACCCAATTTTTGAAGAAATACGACAAAAGAAAGTTGATTTGTCTGCTCGTTCCTATGCATGTGAACACAATAAATCAAAAATGAATAGATAGATGAAATTTTCTATATGATTTTATTTCTAGAATTGTAGATCTTCATGAAATTTTGGATGGTCAAAGAAAAGATGCTGAGAATGAATACTCGTCTTTCTTCACGCGAATCGAATCTCTTCGATGATGTCTGTCAACGGCAAGTTTGCTTGTCTGTCTGTCCAATATGCATGAGAACACGATAACTGAAAAAAACTATGGACTAGATAGATGAAATTTTGCATTTAGTTCTAGCATCAAAATTGTAGATCTGTAAGGGTTGTCTAAAAACGATTTAACCCCTACATATTTTTAGTTCAACATTATTGGAACCTACGAGTTAAGTTTCATTTCGATCAGTCCACATTTTAAGTGCATTTCTGAGACAGTGACTCAACCTACACTGAAGACTTTACTACGGGTTAGACTTTATTAACTTAACAGTACTTCATGTCGGTTAATGAGGAATATGCTTACCAAGTTTCATCAAAATCGCTCCAGCAGTATCGAGTTTCGTGTCAATCGGCCTACATCTTTGCACCACCCTACTTGAGGGTTTGGATGAGCATTTATTTACCCCTAAAGTGCTTTTATTTTGCCTATGAGGAATATGTGCATCAAATTTCATCAAATTGCTCCAGCAGTATCAAATTTCATGTCAATCGTCCATTTGCTGAATGCATTTAAATGTCTTTGTCCCTCCCTAACCTCAGAGATTAGATTGGTGTTTATTTACTCCTACAATATTCTTAGTTGGCTACTTAGAAGTATATGTACCAAATCTAATCAAAATCGCCCCAGTCATATCCAACAGCATGTCAATCGGCTCAAGGGTTTATATGAATTTTCACGATTTTGTCCCCCTCCCCCACTCTGAGCGTTTATTTATCCATACACTGATTTTAGACAGCCTACGAGGAATATATGAATCCAGTATCATCAAAATTGCGACTGCTATATCAAATTCCTGCCAATCTGTTCATTTATTAAATGTATTTTAAGGACTTTGATCGACATTATCTGGACGAATTGGATTAGCTCTTATTTACCTCAATAGTATTTTTAGTTGGCTACAGTAGAACCCGTTAATCCGTACACGCGCTAATCCGGAAGCCTCGGTAATCCGGACGGTCCATGGGGAATGATGCAAACCCGAATCCTGAGCTGATCCAACCCATGGATCAGAATGTTATTCAAAATATCAAGCTGGGATATCGCAAGTTGCTTCTTATGACGATTCTCAATGATCCTCTGCACAATGAAAACTTGGGGAAAACATAGACAAATGTAAATTTAAAAGATGTCGTGTTCCGTCTTGCTAACTGTTCAACAAGTCGTGGAAAAATTTGCTTCTCAATTTCATTGATTCTGAAGTTGAAGAAAATGTGCAAACTGAAGAAATTCAGCTTGCATCACTCATTAACCAATTACAAAGCTCGAACCCGATGTCTAATACTGAAGTCCTCCAGTGGGCTGCTGAGGCTGACGACAGTTTGGCTCGAAATAAAATTTTAACAGACGACGAAATTTTCAGGACGGTAACAGCAGAAGATGATGATGATGACGACGTCACCCCTGTAAACCCCCTCAAAATTTCTCATTCTGAGGCTGGGGCGGCACTCAGCACTTCATTACAGTGGGCTGAAGAGCAAAATTTTGAAGCACACGAAATTATGCTCCTCAGACGTTTAAGAGACCGTGCATTTGAATTAAAAATTGGAATGGCCGCGCAAAGAAAAATCAATGACTCTTTTGGACACTGATTATGTTCATTCACTTGCATATGTAGTAATTATGTATGTGTTCATACTGTATCATATTCATTCAATTTATCATACAATGTTAGTTCATACAAATATACCATAGTACCTATACATACAATTTTTGAAAAAAGTGTTTTACGTTATTTTTTAAAAACCTCGCTAATCCGGAAATCCTTCTAATCCGGACGTCCATGTGCCTGAATTCGTCCGGATTACCGGGGTCCTACTGTAATTAGAAGTGTATGTGCCAAATTTCATCAAAATCGTCCCAGCCGCCGAAATCGCCAAGCTTGTCAATCGGCCTATTCGTAACATTTATTTTGGAGCATTTACAAGTTATAAGCAAAAAACATTCGGAAAAATTTCGTATTTTTTAAAGAAACCTTTAAATCTTCCTGAATATTCGTGCTATTTTTACGAAAATGCATGTAAATATTGCACACATCACACAAAATAATTGATGAAATTTGCAAACCATTATCAGCTTTACTAAATTTCCTTCTGTATGCCTCACCTAGCCTTAGAGTTTGGTCAGGCACAAGCAAGTTCCTCCACCTGCTTCACAGAAAACTGATAATGCACTTTATTTTCGAATGTCTCCTGAAAGGTTGGATGAATTTTCCTCGAACCTCGACCATACAAAGAATAAGTTTTAACTCACAATTTGCATCAAAGATTCTGTCACGAGAGCATTCAGAGGACCGACCAGAAATTGGTGAATTCGAAGAGGGATTCTGACCCACCCCGCTTCACAGAAAACTGATAGTGGTTTACAACTTTCATCAATTCTTTTGTGTGATGTGTGCAATATTTACATGCATTTTCGTAAAAATAGCACGAATATTCTGGAAGATATAAAGGTTTCTTTAAAAAATCCCAAACTTTTCCGCATATGTTTTGCTTATAACTTGCAGAGTTTTTCTTGGAATTGTATGAAACTAACAGGATACGCTACAATGTATTAGATGAGCATTATTTCAAACTTTCATGTAAATACTTTTAATAACAAAGGATATATTAGCATTTGTAGTAAATAATTTTTTATTGCGCATGCACGAAAGGTAGCGTAATTTTTCTTTGACTTCGGAGCCATATAAATATATGTGAAAATCTTCAAATTTTGGGTGTTTGTAGAGGCATTGCAAGAATATTTCACAGACAATTAACGGAATTTCTTCTTTATTGAAGCACCACAAAGATGTGTAAATCATTTTATCATGGATCATATTTACGAGCCCCCGCCATGATCATACTGACAAACAACACCGGCCGTGTGTCGCTTGACGGTTCAAGTCAGAGCAAAAAATTGGCAGTTAACAATGCGCAGAAAGGTTATTTAGAGGAAGAAGGGGATTTTCCCGAAATCCCGCGACTCGAAGTGGAAGTGAAAGTATGCTTATTACGATGGAAGTGGAAGTAATTAAAAATGAGGTATCGTTTAAAATAGTTACAGCAACTTAAGAAACTAAAATATTACATATATATAGCGGAACTTATATAAAAATTCCACTTCAATACCGTTACGATTCAGAAAGATATCGGCATTTTGTCCAGCGCTGTTTTATTTTAAATGCCATCTGCTGCCTCCAGATGGCATTTGCTCACCCAAGTTCCTATGCGATTCTGAATTCTTATCGTATGCCTGACCTCCCCTTAAAGTTTGGCCACGTTTTTTTAAAATCATCCTGCATATATGCGCATAATACATATATGCAGGATGAACCTTTTTTGAATCACTCTGTATATATGTGCATAATACATGCAATCGAGCCAATTTATGTGCGCATCATACACACTACGTTAATTTTACTTTGAAATCCAATGATCATCTTGCATGCAAACAAAGGATGTGACGTCATCACACACCGTATCACATGGATGTTAATTGACATGCGCAGTTACGTTTCTTATGCGACTGTGATGTCACAAGAATTGACTCACTAAAAATTAATCTTTTTATATATTTTTTTAATTTAACGGTGCAATAATGGAAGATAATGTCCCTCCTTATTTCACTCTCAATATTTGTGAAAAGATTTTAAATCCAAAGGAACCAACATCATAGTCACATGACAAACGTGCCCGCGCATGTCGACCAGCATCTAACATATGTGATATGGTTCACCTTGACGTCACGTCCTCAACCCCCTGGGTTCCCAAATCTAATGTTTACGGCGTGTTTAACGTGTATCATGCCAGCATGAATTCTCTCCATTAAGGCTTATAAGCGAATCTTTAATTGGCACCAATATCCAAAGCACCAATAAAGTATTGCATTTCCGTGTTTATATTTACATTTAGAAGCGCGCGGTTAATAAAGAAATTTAAAATTGTGCTAACTCTATTATAAAACTGTCCGACATTCCATGATTGCTTAATATCCATTGCCTAATTTTTGCACCATTAACAAATTTAAACTGGCATACTTCTGAAACAAACAGAATGCGATGTGCTTGATTTAATCACTTCACGGATGACGAGAAACAGCGATAGCATATACATTTCTAATTGAAGCATCCAGTTTAAAATAGACACAATGGGCCTTACGATACCAGCTAGCGATACTTGAGTATGCATGCAAGAATCCAAAAGGAGTTTAATGAGGTTGTTTATGTATGTGGTCCTGCTTAGAATACCTATTAGCCGGTAGAAACTTTCGTGATAAAAACATTTCAGTTCCCATTAAATTTATTTTTTTACATATAACATATTTTAACAGGTATTAGGAAATTCTTTCGAAGGTATTTTTGTTGCATTACGTCACCTACAGTTCATTAAAGGTTTTATTAGTATGGATCGGAAAATATATTCATTAAATGCTGATATTATAGCGAGCCTGCAGCTAATTAAAGTGGAGGTTGGCTAATTCGAAGTTGATGAGACAACAGTAAAAATTGGATTTATGCAAAACTTCGAATTAAGAAAAACTAGGTCTTAAAAGGCGGCAATACGACAAAACGGCCGTTTTTGAACTAAATAGGACCACAAAGAATTCGAATTGTGCAAGACGAATTTAAAAAATTGGGTCTAGAAAGGAGTGCAGAATAGAAAATGGCAATTATGTAACTAAAAAGAAACGTAATACAGAATAGAAAATGGCAATTATGTAACTAAAAAGAACCACAAAAAAACCGATTTGTTATCGCCTGTTTTATAAAGATTGTGTGTAACCCGAACGCCATTTTGGCGGTTGTCTTGTAAAAATATCTGGACTGTCAGATTGGTGGCAGCCATTCGTTCGTATTCGTCAGATGTCTATATTCGAGAGCATCATCTTCAACTAAGAATTTGCTTATTTATCTAGAATTGGCCTAAATCAATTTTATTTGGATATACAGTTCATTAAATTAAAAGGACCGCACACGATTTATGTAAAACTTTAAAGTAAAAAACAATATAAAAAGGGGTACAGTAAGAGAAAACGACACTTTTTTAACTGAAAAGGACCACAATAAAAATTCGATTTATGCAAAACTTTGAATTAAGGAAAAATGGATCTTAAAAAGGACATAAAACGGACCACAATATTAAATAAAATAATTATTATTATGATTAAATTTTTTTAATAATTTCAAAAATAGTAACTTCAATCAATAAGCGAGTAATTTTTATAAACAAACAGTATATAACATTTTTATGTACTATAGGACTTCAAATGGAACAGTAAAATTTACACCTAACGTGTTTAAAGTTTTTAGTAAGTGAGAAATGTTCATGACCTCTTTGATTGAATACATTGTACAGCAGCACATTCCTCGAATGAACTTAAGGCTTTTTATTTTAACATTTTGTTAATGGGACATTCAAGAGACTAAAGAAAAATTCAATTGAAAACGTTCGAACTAGCTAATTGCATCGTATATTCTGTTTATCAATTTATAATTAGGATAATTTTTAATGTGCTAACTTTTACTTAAATTTCTTAATGTCTTTATTCCAGATAAGTATAAAAAGTGTCATAACTCTTGATGCCATTTAAATAACAGAATCAGTTGTGCTTTTTCCAAACTTCAATTGATCCTTCCATACACAAATATGATTTAGATCCAGATATAAATCACTGATGTCCTGATGTCTGGAAGCAAACAAGAATTATTCCTGTTTTTAAAAAATGTGATGCACAGGATTGTAAAAATTATTAACCTATTGCTATTTTAAGTCCTTTGTCTAAGATTTTCGAAAGTATAATCCATAAAAAGCTTTACCACTATGTTAAAAACCTAATTTATTGTGTTTCATTTTGCCTTTTTACAACTTTTTAGATTTTTATGCGTTTTGATTTTCCGTGTTCTTATGTATTCGAACATTTTTTTAATGTTTTTTATAGGTTTTAATTTTTGTACTCTGTTTTTGGCTCCGTTGTTGCAATTTATTTTTATCTTAAGTGTTGCAATTTATTTTTATCTCAAGTGCGTATTTTCTTCTTTAAACGTTTAAACTCCTGGTGTATTTTTAGAGGATTCGGTGCTTGAGTATTTTGACTTTTTAACCCTTGCCTTTTCGAAATGGTCTTTTCATTTTTTTAAAAAAAATACGACTTTTAGAATCAAAGTGTGTTTTAATGTTTTTGTGATTATGTGTTTTCTTTCTTAATGATTTTGTGTATTCTCTGTGTTCAACTTTTTATTTTCTAGCGCATTTTTTTATTTACTCGTTGTGGCTTTTGTTCTTTGTGTGTTTGTCGTTTATAGCACTCTGTAAATGGAGTTTTCTCTGTAGTGTGCTTTTCTTTAAATAAATAAATAAGATCAGATAATTAGAATTCCAAATTTTTTTTACTTCCTCATATCCGGAATCTCCAGATTTTTGACACGTAGACTGCTCATTTTTCAAAAAGCGTTTTTAAGAACAAATATAATAGTCAGAAATTAAATGTATAGGTAGCATTACGACAAAATTGACTGTTGTGATATGGTGGCAATCTTGACTTCGAGGCTGGAGGATCATGAGTTAGAGACCAGGTTCCACCAAATTTCCGCTGTATACTTAGGCATATGCACGTTCAATCCTTCATGGTCGAAAAACGGCACCCGGCTAGTGTGGTGTGGAAGATTGATTCTCAGCCT
>BGPR01004177.1:103940-117545 GCA_013235015.1 Araneus ventricosus | reverse complement strand
CGATTCATAATGCTGTACTTAATACTCACAGACAGTCAGCACGTTAGACGAGGATTTTAAATTTTTTGCTCAATACTCACAGACAGTCAGCACGTTAGACGAGGATTTATAATTTTTTTTGATTAATCGCTTATCTGTATGCCTATAAATTATATAGGAAATGTATAATGTGTGCTGTAGATATGAAATGACGGTATGATTTTTCTCACTTTTATGATAAATGTTTAATTTTAAAATCTGATTATGGTTTTCAATACTGAAATTTTAATAACAAAGGTTATTTATTAAAATTTCGATAAGTCTTTTTATTTATACGTCGTTTTACATCAGTCCTTGAAGTCCTTGTTAGAAAGACGTATAAGCGGTGCTTTACTGTATTTTCAAAAGTTCAAATGCCAGATAATGTGAAAAACAAATCGATGCGTGCCAAAATGCAAAATCATGACATGAAACTTGGATCCTGTATTGAAAGAATTTCCTCAAAGAATGGAAATAAGCGGGAAAATGCTGAGTAGCGAGATAAAAACCATTTTCCATTGTACAAGCAGAAACATACTTGTCGATTTAACGCTGGAGATTGACAACGGCTCTGTTCCCCGCCCAAACGGGTCGTCAATGCGGAAACCCGATGAGAATTGACGTGGTATGGTCAAAATTTTGTATATCCAAGTATAATTGGCATTCAAAGCAACAGAATGAAAGCTAGGTTTATAGTCTTTCACATTGAAGTGCAGTTACCTTTAGACTGGGTCAATGTTTTCTTCCTTGTGTAACCTCCTGAATGATTGTTAGAGTGGTGGCTCGTCATCTCAGAAACAAGCAGTGCTGCAAAAGTTGTATAGACCTAATTTGTAGTTAATTTTATGCTGATTATTTTGGCATATAACGATGATATACTAAAAATGGATAGTTTTTGAGTTATAAGCAAAAAAGCTTGGAATTTTTTTTCATGTTTTTTGGCTATAACTAAAATTCCAACAAAAAATTATTGGTGGCACACCTCAGATTCGTAATCAGGACCCGAAAAAACACAAAGAAGCAAAAAATTGCAACTCCTCCAGAATTGGAATTAAAAAAAACTACTTATCTACTGAGAAAAAGCGAAAAAATGCCAAATGAGGAAGTCGCGCCAATCGTGAACTGGGAAAATGCAGCTCAAATGAATGCAATTTTAAGCAGAGAAAGGGTTGCTTTTCTCCCGCTTCGCGTTGGTTATTGCGTTTAATTTCGGATCCCGAGGAGGTAATCTGGTCTGTCTCTATCTTAATTCTTGATTTATATTCCGTCTTCCTTTTACATTTTTTATTATTTTTTTGCCATTTTCGCTGATCACTGAATTCTCAAAGTGGAAAAGTAAGCCAATTAGAATAAAAACGAAAATACAATCTTTTAAAATAATTTCAGGGACGGGACTGCAGATCTTATGGACGAGCCACCACCGGTCATAGCTTTATATTGATCACGTAATATGAATGTTGCATTTTCAATAATTTATGACAAAATAACTAATATCGGACCACAAAACTAAAGGATAACTCCATGATTCACCGCTAGCGTCATAAGGATTATCTGCTACAAAACAAGTGATTCGTGTAGCTTCCATAACGTTTTATAAATTTATTTTGAGTTAGAGTTCTCTCGCGATGCGAATAGTAAGGCGCCATCGCATACGCAACGATATATCGTCGTTCGGCACTAAAAGGGTTGAAAATATTGTGGAAAGCTGTTCAATATTGGTAAATTTTTAGACTTTAAAACAGTGGTGTAGTCGCAAAATAGGTAGTGTCGGGACGCTCTAAAAGCAGTGCCGGAACGCTCTAGCCTGGGTGACAAAAATCGCGCTGTTTTAAGGACTTTTTCACAATTTTTTTCTTATTTATTTCTCTTTTTAAAAAATAATGTCGGAACGCCGTTCCTGTGCGTGTTCCACTACACCTCTGATTTAAAAACAACACTCTAAAATTTGTTTTGTGCAGCTGAGTTTCAGGAGTGTTTGCTGGAAAGCATCAAAATTATGAAACGGAAAAACTTCCGTGACAATCGGTTGTAGTGGAAAAGGTAATTTTCGATATTTTGGTTTCACGAGGGAGCATTTTGATATCTATTACCCAGACAAAATTATTTTGGATGCAGATTATAAGGTCGACAACATTCTAGTGAAATTTTGTTCCGCTTGGAGCTATAGAACCGGATCTGGAGTCTTCTGAATTCTGGACACCCTGTATATGGACTTACAACGCACGTTAAATTTGATAAGTGGCCTAAAGATTTCTGTGGTTCATGTCCTTTTATTTCGTTAAGGTGTGGAAATTTGAAGAGTGGACTTTCTCCGGAAGATTGTTCTTGCCATTCGATGGTGGTTAAAATTATTAGATCCGCCCTCCCCAATAGTTCCTAATTTATCATTATGAAGTATCTTATATCCAGCAAAGAAACATGCAGCTTTGAAAATTCATAGAAATATTTTACCTAATAACAAGTAAAAAAGATTTATTTCTAATTATAATCTTAAATGACTTGTAACAAAACTAATCGTAAAACATTTTAGAGCATCACTGCAATGAGAAAAGAAAAACTGTAGAAAGTCGATTCGTTATCAAGTTCATTGTCCAATTTTATAGAGATTCAGGGTTGTTTACCAGGGATGGCGCCAGTGGGGTGTCCGATTTGCCGTTGCCCCTTGTCGAGAATGCTGTACCTCCCCGTTGGTGCAAATATTTGCACTCCGTTCACACAGTGGGCTATTCGACTTGTAGGTAAATAAAGATCTGTCGAAAATTTGAGATGGTCATCATTACGTTCCTCCTTTTGTACAGCAGGTCGTCCCCTCTTGTCGGTGAGACCCTGTCCGCCGTCGGGCAGATTCCTATTGTTCTCACTGTTTTATTGTGATAAGAATTTCTTTCATGGTTTTAGTACGTGTTTACTACAACGTTGTATATTTATGGAATTAATTCCATGCTGTTTGATCTAAATAATTGTCCGAATTAATAGGTACTAAATTTTAACGAATGTTTTGCAGGAGTATCACGTTAACTTTTTTGGCAGCAAACCCCAAAGGAATTGGATGAAAGCATCACACATCAAAGATTTCTCCATGACTCCTCCTGTAAGTATTGCAGCTCTTCTGTTATTCACGCAGGGTGATTCAAAAGTTCTTTGACAAATTTAAAAGGTTTGTCAGGCATCCAGAAATGGGTAATTTCTGCAGTAGAAAATGGGGACGGAAACGCAAGAGAGCATCTGCTACAGGGACTCTGAATGAATTAAATGAAAGAAATGACCCTCTCTTACGAATTAAATAGCTCTTTTGATTAGATACAAGAGCTCTTGTGAATTAAATAAAAGAAAAAGGATACACCAGATAGAGTGTACATTGCAGGCTTAATGGAGTACAAATTTACAATAGCCGAACAATGCAGTTACATGAATAACAACATGCGAAGCGTGTATAGCTTTGGACGTCAAGTCATTTGAATACTTATTTTAAGTATTTCAAAAGTTTGTTGTTGACTCTGCTTCCTACTTGCCATTGTACGTGTCTTGCTGGGTACGACTTGTAATGTTATTTATTACTCTTGTAACTGTGTTGTTGAGCGATTGTGAATTATATTCCAATAAACCTTTGTTGTACATTTTATATGGTGTATAATACAAGGATTAACTAACAAACCTTAAAAAACACACTTAGGACAAAGTCAAAAAAAATAATAATAAGAGAATCCGGCAGATGGACTTTCTCAAGGTTCACCTTTGCTGGGATTCTAAGTTTCAAAAAATTTGGATATTTTTCAGTAGATAAACCGACTATTACGTTAATTGTATTTTCTCCGCGAAGCGAAATATCCCAGATCGAAGGAGAAGGAAAAACTACCATTAAATACTACAATTATGCCTTTTGAACAAAAAGCAAAAGAAATAAAAGGCAAAAATCCCTCACTTTCTGCCCACGTGGTTATGATTTCTGTTCTATTTTTCTTTAAATAGCTGTTTAAGTATTTTTGTTTTATTGTGTTTATCTGGTGTACCCTTTTCTTCTAATTGATTCATTGGTAAAGACGCCGATGTTTCAGACCCCACGTTTTGTTATGAAAATTGCTTGTTCTGTATGCCTGACCTGCCCTTAAAATTTGTTTTAGGACTTTTAAATCACCCTGTATATATACAGTAGAACCCCGCTAATCCGAACTAATTGGGACCGGTGCCTGTTCGGATTACAAAAAATTCGGATTATCCGAAAATCCGATAAAAATAGAAAAGAAAAAGATGCGTGCTAAAGAAATGTAAGTTATAAGTACTCAGTACTACTCTCTCTTGAATTCTTTTATTCAAAAGTAATAGAAAGAGAATATGTCTCCCCTTCTCATTAGAATAATGGATGTGCTCCTGTATGAAATGACCTTATCTTACGGTGAATTGCATTAGTTTCTTTAATGTGTACAAAATTATGCAAGCTGAAAAAGTACTATTTTTGTTTTTACTATGTATATTTAAATCTTTTCAGGTAATCTTTTCAATTACACGTAATTTTCGAAAATAAAATCGGTTAGGATTAACCGGAATTTCGGATTAGCGGGGTTCTACTGCATTTAAAATGCATTAATTACACAACTGTTACAATTGTATTTGTGCAAGAATTATCTCTTAATTGACTATGAATGTTCAATGCGTACACCATTTGGATATTTGTATCCATTTTCCTACTTTAAAAAATAATTTAACATTGAATATATTTTGTGGATGAAGCATGTTACAGTGTCATAATGAGGATGGCAAAATTGATTTTTTTAATACAATTTATTCAAATTGCACTAGAAATCGTCGTGGCAAAGCTTTTGCCTTAAATAATTTGTCAATAGAAAGTAATCAATGAATCGGTTTTAAAAATGATTTGAAATCCTTTGAAATTTATTTAAAAATATTAGTGAAATTGAATCACGAGAGCAATCCTTAAAAAGTAGGTTTTAAACGCAGTCTCGTTATCTCCTATTTTCTTTAAGCATAAATATAACATTAAGAAATTAGTTAGAAAGGAGTTATTTTGATAGAATGCAGAACAAAGCTCTTTGAACATTCGTAGATTAAACAAAATGTATAGTATGAAGGTCGGAAAATCTTAGTCGCTTTGCTATTGGTAAATAATTTAGAGATAATTTATTTAATAGTTGGGCGGTTTGCTAAAATTCTTTACATTTTATGAACTATTCTTTTTATTCAATAGTTGAAGGGCTTGCTAAAATTCTTTACTCTCCATGAACTATTTTTTTTATTTAATAGTTGGACGGCTTGCAAAGTATTTGACAATCCGAAAGCTATTTTTTATTTAATAGTTGGACGGCTTGCCAAAAATGTATTACAATCCAGGAGCTATTCTTTTTTCATTTCCTAACACTGTCTCCAATACTTGTCAATATGCATATGAATTTCATCATGTGCAGTGTAGAGTAGACATCTTACTAAACAGGCAGTCGTTGAAGTCCAAATCTGTTTATTTAATTCACTTCATAAGTTTCAGCTGGTTTTAAATATTTCTGAGGAATATAAAGCCATGATTTAAAATATAGACGCAAAGCGCAGTCACCGGCGACAAAGAAACAAGCCACGCCGAAACGGGCGTCTGGTATAAAGGTTACATGATTTACATGAAAAGAGGAAGTTGCATCATCGCAGCGAGATTAAGAAGTATTGTAAAAGCGGGGAATTCCCGATCGTTAGAGCGGTTGAAACTGGATTTCAGCCAGTTAAAGTGACAGTTAATTGTGTTTTATAGATTAAATTGAAATAATTTTACGAATTAAATTTTGATTAGCGTTTTTTTAAAATTAGGAAAGTGTTAATTTATTACATGAATGCTTCAGATTCTAAACGAATATTTGAAAGGAGAACAGCAGATGTGCTAATCATACAGAGCTTAAGTATGAAATTATTTTTAGAATGGTGAGAAACCATGAAAATAAGTAACTTTGTGGAACAATATTAGTTAAATAAATTAATTTTCAATAATTAATTTAAAAAATTGAAAATTTCGTTTTGTGAATTGAATTGTTTGAAAATGCGGTATGATTCAAAATTCAACGTAGAAACTCTGGGGGAAGGTAGTAAACACAAACAAATCAGAATAACACAGGAAACGAAACGCAGATGATCTAGAGTAGAGGTTCTATCCTGTGTTGCGCGTACCCTTGGGGTACGCGGCGGACTAGTTAGAGGTACTCGAAAGTAATGTATGTAAATGACAGAAAATACAATAAGGAATTAAAATTTAAAAAAAATGTTATAGAATTTTGTTTCCTCATGTTCGTGAGAAAAGTGAAAGCTATGCAAGTCCGAAAGCCTACTGAGTAGCAGGGAAAGAAAGGTACTAAGAACTCAATGTTAAAGCAATGAAATATTTAATACTTTTCACGAACACAGAAAACTTGTGGAAAGAGCCCAATGATGTAATGCTTTATTAATAACGCATATAATAACAAATATCGCAGTGAATTTTACACAGCTCTAGATATGAGATTATATGTGTCTTCATTTGAATCTTAATTTTATTGAACTCAGCCCCATGAACGAAGCTCGAAGATTACCTTGGAATTGTCTTCCATTTGAATAGTTGATTAATGCATAATTCTAAGGTTACATCATAAAATATTGTAAAATCATTTAAATGCGGTTTTCATTTGATAAGACATGGAGCTAATACTTTCATAAAAATGGAATAAAATATATAGTCAAAAAGAAACCCTTCAAATGTGTTTAAGTTAATTCGAGCCGTTGGACTCTTAAGATAATCTACCTAAGCCCTTGACATTATTAATAATAAAAGAATGATTTGCATTAAGGGATGGTTGGAGAGTATGACGGTAGGGGACATATGTTCTAAAATTAAAGGACTAATCAAGAGGCACGGGGAAAATAAGGCTTAGATTTAGTTCACTTTTAGTTATATTAATGCCTCATTTTGAAACAACTCGAGGGCTATTTTTGGATGGACCTCGTAAGTTTGAATCGTGGTCAGCTGACTAGGATGATACCTGAGTTGGCGCCTTCTTCTCCAGGCTTCCTCACCCGGGAAATGCCTGTATCATTTTATTGTACCTAATAAATCCCGTCCTCCACATGTTGCTGGTCCTCTCCCGGCCTTACACCCTTCTTGGGTAGGTCGGCCAGTGTGGGTATTTTTGCACCACGCTAGTGGGAGGACGTTTGACCCATGTCAGATTTAACGTGCACCAGTAACACAAACACCGCAGATCTTCAGTGGAATGTGGTTGCGAAGCCGGAAGGCTCCAGCCGAGACCTTACCGCTAGACCACAGTTACAAAATAAGGTCGGGGAATCCCTGATCAAGGGATCGAAGATGCAGAAATGACAAGCCTATAGTGGCTGAAAACTCTTTATTTGGCGATTCTTTGGGATTAGATTGCACGTACACACGTAGTTTTTTACAAAAATTACTCAAAGTTTTTACCATCAAAGTATCGGCTGCTGGATTGGTGAACCCTTTCAAAAATACCCGGCATTTCGTGGACATTTTCAGCAGCGTTAGAGATTCATGCGACTATTTGGAATATCCACCGTCTCAACATTCGTAAAATCAGAGCCGGATTCAGCCCTCTAGGGCAGTGGTGCGCAAACTTTGTTCATTTCCGACCCCCTAACTTTGAGTAAATTTTTTGGCGACCCCCCAAAGGGGTCTCAACCATGGCTTCGAAAGAAGAGAATTATATTTTTTATCAAATAAATTTCTTTGAATTTAGCGACCCAGAAAAATTTTTTCGTTACCACTTTGGGGGTCGCGATCCACGGTTTGCGCACCACTGCTGTAGGGGGAACTTAAGTAATGCAAGTCTCTTAGCCCCAGTTTTCCAGTGACGTAGAGAGGATAAGTGGTGCCCGGGTTATAATATGATTTTTTCGCCCCCGTCATCATCAGTGACTTAACTTGCCTAAATGGCGCCCGGGGCATAGTATTTTTTTCGGCCCCCTTGTGGTATTTGACTTTAAAAGTGACATAGACGTTTTGTTGCCACGGCCAGTGGCATGGCAAAAGTGAGTGGTGCCCGGAAAATCCTGATTTTTTAAATCCCAGTCGTCAACAGTGGCTTAATAAGCATAAATGGCGCGAGGGATATGGTATTATTTTTACGCCTCCTCATCCTATTTTGCATTAAAAGTTGCATGCAAGCAGTAGGTTTCTACTCCATGGCGCCCCCTAGGACTGGCGCCCAGGTTATCTATACCCCCTTGCCCCCTAATAGCTAGGCCACTGTAGTTTTCCCCTCCCAAACTTCCCAAACCAGATATTTTTAATTGATTTTAATTTAATATCCATTTAAAGTAGCAAATTGTGACAAAATGATAGAGCCAAATAATTAATTATGGAAATAAAACATTTAATGTTATAGGATCGGGCATTATTCAAATTATAAAGCGACAAATCTTCTTAGAATTATAGAAGAACATAATGCAAAACTTGCAGAAGGTAATTAATTAGAAATCTATATTATAAAAGGTCAAAAATTAAAGTAACGGTCACGTGGTATGGTTTGGCTACGTGCCAAGAGATTCAGACTCGGCGTTCTGTTTACGTCTATAAATTAGCATACTCTGTTTTGAATTAATTTAGACAGGTTTATACCCTTGATGTGGGTGTAGAATATTCAATTTTTGCTGACGACATTTTTATCTTTTGTGCTCATACGTCTTTAGATCATATTTCAAAGAAACTGCAGAATACGATGGAAAATGTTTATAAATGGTGTAACTACTGGAAACTCATTATTAATACTGAAAAATGCTCTATAGCTGACCTTTCAAAAAAGAAACTACAGTTTATCCCTCGAATTACATATGCAGGCTTTCCTCTCCCTTGGAAACAAACTATCCAATATTTAGGAATAAATTTTCCAAAACTAACCAAAATGGTGTTATATTGAAAACTATTCGATCTAAAGCCCTCAGGGAAATTAACGCTTAAAAATCTATTGCATATAAAATTTATGGCCCCAGAACAAAGGATCTTATAAACATAGCAAACAATAGTATTTGTAGTCTTTTTCATTACAGTTGCTCACTTACAAACAAATTTTCTGAAACTCAATATAAAGCCTGCAATTCAGTACAAACTATGGCTCTCAGAGTAGTTCTCGGGCTTCCTAAATGGACCCCAAATATTGTGCTCATGAAAATCGCTGGTCAGGAAATGCTGTCGGGAAAAAACCACGAGATTAGCAGCGCAGTTCTTTATCAGGCAACTGCCAACGGTCCATTCTCCATTTATATGATCAAACTGCAATCCTATCATTAAATTAATTAAAAGAGATGAAGTAATGATTGCTAATTTGTTTACGGATCTGGACACATCTACAGACCATATTATTGCTTTTCCTGATATCCTCATCTCACGAAATAAATTTTGTGAAATTTATCTTTCTGATTTTAGTTTCCAAAATAAAGATCATCCTGCTTTTCTGATCAAGGATCTCTTTGAAGAAGTTGTATACAAAGAATTTCAGACTACATATCAATCTCGGATGCATCCAAATCACATTCTTTCACTTCTATCGCGGGTATTTCTGAACCTGCAGTCTTTTGTTTAGAATCCACCCCATCAACTCACGGCGGAAGCCTTGGCAATTTGTCAAGACCTTGATGAACTTTCAGTCACAGATAAAACTTACTTTTGCTGACAGACAGTTATTCAGTTCTTAGTTAGTTTTGGTACCCCGGTTGGTTTCACATTAACAGCGGAACCCAACCAACCGAAGCCTGAATAGCCCTTAAAGCCTAACAATCAAGTCTCCAAAGGTTATTCACAGATTAGCTGGCAAAATTCTTGTTAGGAAGAATTTTCATCAAAAATTTGTTTGGTTGGACTAGGCATTCACTAATCGATTGGAATTAAAAGGCGGACTTACTGCACAAAAGCGTCACGGAGTCTCACCCATTAGAGTGGATTGCTTACGAAGATATAATTTCTATTTCGACAATTCTCTCAAAAACGAACCATTCCTTTCAAAACAGCAAATATCAAGAATCATGATATTCCCACCATGTTAACTCTAAATCCTTCAAAAATAGAAGACATCATTTTCTCGACTTTCTGGATGATTACTCCGACTATTGACAGATTCTGGTCTACATAATAACCCTCGTTGTCAAGTTTGCAATCGATGACAATAACATTGAACACATTATTTGTTTTTGTTCCAAATACTCAAATCATAGGTCAATCCTCTGTGCAAAACTTAATTTTGTTGTGTTTCGTCTTTAAAGCCTCTTTCAGAACGCTGTTTCAGATAAGCGTCACCTGAGGATTCTTCTTCATCTCTGAAGTCTTTGATTTAGGTCATTCTGTACGGTTGGTTGGTCTCAACGTAGAACAACCGGGTAATCGAATAACCCTTATTAAGTGCGTCCTTTTGACATTTTTGAGTGCATCCTTTTGGCATTTTATTGAGTGCATCCTTTTGGCAGTTATTGAGTGCATCCTTTTGACATTTTTGAGGTCCTTTTTGGCAGTTATTGAGTGCATCCTTTTTGGCAGTTATTAGACATCCTTTTTTGGCAGTTATTGAGTGCATCCTTTTGACATTTATTGAGTGCATCCTTTTGGCAGTTATTGAGGTGCATCCTTTTGGCAGTTATTGAGTGCATCCTTTTGACAGTTATTGAGTGCATCCTTTTTTGACATTGTAGGTGCATCCTTTTGGCAGTTATTGAGGTACATCCTTTTTGGCAGTTATTGATGCATCCTTTTGGCAGTTATTGAGTGCATCCTTTTTGACATTTATTGAGTGCATCCTTTTTGACATTTATTGAGTGCATCCTTTTTGGCATTTATTGAGTGCATCATTTTTGGCATTTATTGAGTGCATCCTTTTTGGCAGTTATTAAGTGCATCCTTTTTGACATTAGGGGATAATGGCCTTTGTTGCTAAAAATCCCATCTCATCACATCTCAATCAATCAATCAAAGACAGATTTTATGAGCTGAGTTGGAAAAAGAATATGGAGGCCTTTCTAGGAGGGTGCCATTTTTTTTCTCTTGACCGAATCAGATCGGCAATAATTTTGCCTGTCTTTTGATGGCAATTTTCGTCTCTTTTTTGATTACGGATTGAAAAGAACTTTGGAATGAATAGGGGATAATAGCCTTTGTTGCTGAAAATCCCCCAAATCCCCAATCAAATGAGATGAGTTAGTTTTTTTATGTTTGCTGCTTCACCCACGCGCGGTAAAAAAAAATTCATTACCCGTTTATGTTGATTCATTATATTATTCTCACTTCATCTATCAGTTAGAAGTTTTTTGAATCAGCGGAATATCATTATTGCAAAAAAGGATAAATATCTTTAAAGTGTTTTATTGTTTGCTTTTAATTAGTTCTGATTTGAGTGTTTGTAAATGAGTTACTTGATTTACTTAATAATGAATTCTTTTGTTATTTGTGGTGCATTCTATTGCGAATCACTATTTGTTATATTTGTAGCAGCTCTCTCTTAAAGTTTTTTACTAATTGCTTTTAAAGTTCTGATTTGAGTGTTAAATGAGTTCTGTTATTTAAGCTACTAAATGAGTTCTAATTTTAGTGGTAAATGAGTTCTGTTTCTTAAGCTACTAAAAATAGTTCTTTCATAAGATTTGAATTTGTGGTGCATGCTTTTATTTTGTAACTTTCGTTTCTATAAAAATAGTTCTTTCTTAAGATTTGAATTTGATTTTGCATTATTTTAATTAGACAAAACGAAAGTAATTGTTAAAAGCAAAGTTATTTTTACATGCTATGAATTTAGAATAACTTGGTTTTTGCTAAAAGGGTTCTTTCTTAAGATTTGAATTTGTGGTGCATTCTATTGCGAATCACTATTTGTTTCAATCCAGTTTTAGTCACTAATTTTGATATATTTTGCAAAACGAAAGTTGGTGTCAATTGATTCATCATTTCTGTTTTTCCTGCTTTGCTTTTTTTGTTTTCTTAACATTTGAATTTGTGTTGCATTCTATTGCGAATCACTATTTGTTTCAATCCGATTTTAGTCATTAATTTTGATATATTTTGCAAAAGAAAGTTGGTGTCAATTGATTCATCATTTCTGCTTTTCCTGCTTTGCTTTTTTTGTTTTGTCTTTTCAACACTCTGCCAATGTGCATGAGATTTTCTACTACAACTTTCGTTAATAAATCTGTGACAATCAGATCTGAGATTGTTGTTAAACTAAAACCCCGTCTTAGACGGGCGTAAATTTTCTAGTGTTGTAAGAATAATGTTCCAAAATTTAAACGATACTTGATTTTAATATGAATAAGTTTGAGTGCACATCTGGTGTAAATTAAATCGAAGCACAAAATTAAATTGATCTTAAATTATCGCAAAAATAATCTCGAGTCGATCAAAGTTGAGGACTTTGCCTATTTAATAATCCGGCCCTGAATAAATTGTTACATATTCTCTGCACGAAACTGGTACTTCAAATGATTAGAGCTACAATCCAACCACAGCGCCCTCTACCTCATCCGCTTGGTTTTTCCGGACATGTTTTTCTATTTGATTGTAACTTGAACTTGTGTTTCCTTCAACTCAAAGAGTTTGAGCATTCAGTTTTGAATCTCCCTGTATATTTGTATGCAGGTATAATATGAATTATTTAAAACTATATTGGACTTTTTATCGCCTAAAGTATTTTTTCGGATTTCATTTTTTATTCACTTTCGGATCTCAGATGTAATGAATATTCTTGTTAATAGTTGAGTTTTTTATTATCATAAGGTCATAAGTTTTAATTTTGCACTAAGATTGCTTATCGTAATTCGTAGTAATTTTCGAAACAAATATTTCAGGCAACACCCAAGGCGAAGAAGAATAAAGATTTACAGAAGTCCATTGAACAGGCAAACGAAGCTCAGAAATTGTCTGTAAAGGTACATTTTCCTTTCATATTTAATACATATTGGTTAAATATTTAATCTGAAATATTTTTTATTCATGTTAAAATGCTTCTGACATCTTACACTGGTGGCTTCAAGAATCGAAATATAATCTAGAAAATAAAGTTTTAGTTATTGATTAATTAAAAAAAATCAAATTTTAACTTTGAGTTTGAGAATTAAAGGTTTTGTGAAATCGAATTGGAAGAAACTTCATCTTAACTATTTTTGCTTATAATTATATAGGGTGCCCACTAAGGTCCCTTATACCCCCTTTTAATTTCAGAACGACTGCAGCTGTAGTCATAAAACTGGTGTCTAGGTATAGAAAACGGATAAGCACTGCGCCATGAGCCCGCTGTGGCTCATATGGCATGTGGGACGAACTTCGGAATTAGCGGTCTTTTCTCGAAAACGGAACGTTATAGGGGGAAAAGTCACTTAGAAAGTCATTGAGCATCATCGACTTAGAAAGACGCTTGTGGTCATTAATGTTAAGAACCGAATACTTAAAACTTCTTTTATTTGTCAGCTATTTCCAACACTGCTCTATGACGAAACGTTGTAAAAAGTGGGGGAAAATACCACCTCGTTAACACAAGATAACTTTATTTTCGGTGTTCTAACAGCTCTCCGTCATATATAATACAAATTTGGACCCTTGTTTGGATTTCACGCTGCACA